>MU271193.1:3382-28675 GCA_021432655.1 Atractiella rhizophila | reverse complement strand
GCAATTCTCATGGAATCTAGTTGATCCCGTCATGAACGACCTTGAAAGGGTGGTGTTTGAAATCCTGAAACTGGTTGGTCTTTGACCCTCCCCTGAATTCTAATATGAATTCAGTCAATGATTCGGGACGATGAATTGATACCACAGCATGTCCAATGGTTCGCTTCTTAGGTATTCATATTTGACGCCAGAGCGATCGTGCTGAATTAGGGGACCGTTATTAATTTCCTGCGATGATTTAAAGGCGCTTTATGGTTTGTTCCAGGAGGATATGCACCGTACGGGCGTTGTGCTTTTACCTCACCGTTTCCCCAATTTTCTTCTTTTCCTGATCACTTACTCGCTGCTTCTGAGCGCTTCATAAGGGTCTTCTTGGGTACTTCGCTGACTTCCTTTGCTACGACACTTCTTTTCTGAAGTATTTCTCCAAGCACCAGCAGCGTCAGCTACTTCCTAGGGAACTGGCCGTGCACGTTAATCTTGAAGATTCTCAATCCGTAGATCTTATACCACCCACAACGTCACTTCCATCTCCAACCGTCACCAACGACGCGGCGACTCAAACCAGAGTCCAACTCGATCCATCAACTTAACGGCCATCCAAAAAGCGTCAAGCGCTCGTACGTCTCCACCCCTCCTTCCTTAGCTCCCTCTCTTTCCTTCCAAGAGTCTAGCTCATCTCTCTTTCCGTGTCTTCGTCCTATCCACGCGTCATATCCAATCGTCCTCCAAATCCTTAAAACCCTCGCTTCTTTCACTTCGTCCAACTTGGATCATCGTCCCTTGTCCTTCCTTTCGTTCGAACCAGAGATACCTTGACTCTCTCGCTTATATTGCGCGCTACCACCAAATCCTGACTGATTATCTTTATTCTCTCTCTCTCTCTCTTTCTTCGAAGAAGGAAGACGACTCAAAATTGAACCGACGCTCGTCTGGTCTCTCAAACATCAAGTACTCCGTCAAGCCTTCTATTCTGTCATCAAACATCGAGAACCGAAATATTTTATTACTGAGCTTTGCATCATCTTTGCCTTCCTCGAAAGCTCTCCTCCATTTCCACTTCATTTCCCTTCTCAGCTCTCACAATCAAGAAAAACTAACTATCCTTCCTTCGAAACCGATTTGATTGTATTTTCGACTCTTCAACTTTGTGTTCTGGTTATCTTTGATTCTTTCCATCGCCATTTCGATCAGAGGATGGCCAATTGTACCGGTAATAGTGGGACCATGTCCTCCAAATTCCTCCACGACCATCCCTACATCTCCCAGCTCGGTCTCTTCCCCAACTCCAACGGCAACTCCACATCTCACGCGTACAACGGCTCGTCTCTCGCTACCGACCCTTTCACCACGCTCGCGGCTTCCAACGCGCTCTCGTTCTCTCGACACGAACTCACCGGGAGTGGAAATGCGAACGCAAACGCGAACGCGAATGGAGTAGGAACGGGAATGGCAATGGGGAACGCGTCCACCGCCATCACCGCTCCTTCTTTCGCTACATTCGCCGCTTCTGCAAACGCGAACGCGAATGGAGTAGGAACGGGAATGGCAATGGGGAACGCGTCCACCGCCATCACCGCTCCTTCTTTCGCTACATTCGCCGCTTCGTCCTTCTCGAGCCCCAACACAGCTACCAACTCTATCGCCAATGTCAACCACAATTTGGACGACGCCGATGCCCAACTACTTAGGAATGGAACGACGAACGAGGTGACGCAGGCTGGAGCGAGGAAACCGATGGTCATAAACCTCGAGTCCTCCCACGTCAGGAATATTAACCACTTACGTCCATCTCCCGCTCCACTTGCGAGTCAACTCGGCGTCGGATTGAGCGGGATGGGAATCGGTGGAATCGGTGGTGGGATGGGGATCGGGATTGGAATGGCCGCGACGGGTGGAGCAGCGAGCGCGAGGAGGAACAATGGGTCTAAAGATGGGGTGAAGAAGAAGAAGAACGTGTTCGATCTTGTGCGTCTGCCTTTCTTAACTTGAAACGTATTACTGATGGGATCCCATAGCATCTCGCAAAGATATCGATGCTCCCCGTTGGAGCGGAATCCCTCGTTGTTGCGCCTACCACGCTTCCGTTCAACCCTATGACCCCGGCTACGGTCGCCACGCGCTCTTTGCTCACGCAATGCGAATTCGAAAGGTCTTTTATCAAGGTTCGTCGTGTACCATCTCTTGTATTCTTTTCTGACGTCTGTATCTGGTGTGGGCAGTTCCGACTCCGTCTCGTACCTCCCGCTGGTCTGTGTGTCCTCATCGATAGAGGAGTTCATGAAATAGTCATCCCTTTCGATGAAGTGGAGTGGTTCGGCATCCAGGAGTGCGGTGGAATCGAAGGTGGGATGCTCTTCGAGATGGGCGTCGTTCCTGGACTTGGAGATGGCGCGTTTGGAGGTAGCGGAATGATGGGTCGGAGGAGAGGTGGGAAGAGCCTAAGGATCAGGCAACCCAAGTATGTGTTCATTGACTATCAGATTGATGGAGAAATGACTGGTTTGTCTGGTGGATGAATAGTAAATACCTCCCTGCCTCTCACGACTTTACTGGAGGCGTCATCGATCAGACGAGGATCATTAGGATGTGGGTCAATCCTTCCGTCAGCAAAGAGCTGGCCGGTGGAGTTGGTGCGTTCATTCCTCCTCCTTCTTACCTTCACATAAGTTGACGTTGTTCAACAGGGGATATGGTCATCCGCGAACTTTTGCACAGGGATCATCAAATCTCGCCCACGAGGATGAATTATCTCCCCCCAAGCTCTCGAAGCATCACTCCTACAAACTCCAACTCTTCCGCTTCCGCCTCCTCCGCTTCTTCCTCCCCTCGCACATCCTCTTTATCCGATCTTCCCCTCGCCAGCACCAATGCGAATGGCCAACAAAACAAGATCCTACTTTACCTTAGGCAGATTTCAAAGGACAAGTTTCGCACACTGCCACAATTCTCTACTATGCCTCCTCTCGTCCCAGTCGTCGCGACGACGAAGACCGTTCCTATTGATCACTCCCCTTGGAACCAGGATCAAAATGTCAATCCGAATGTTCAGAACGCTGACAATTTCGTTTCCGCGAGCGAGTATACGAAGAGGGAACGAGAGAGAGAGATGAAAGCGGCTGCTGCCATGTCTCTTGGAACGTTCGGGAACGGGACTATGTTAACGCTCCCCTTGACGCCTCCGCTTACCCCTGTCTCCACTGGTATGGAGGAATTGACCATTGGGGAGGACCAGTTTGTAATGAAAGGTGCCGGAAAGGATTGGGAGGCGAGGATGCCGGAATACAAGAGAACTTTCTCTTACGTCGAGCGACTCCCTCAACACGTCGCTCAACCATTCAGCAATCACCATCCGGTGGCAGCAAGAGCAAATTCCCTTTCGACTATGGAGAGGAGAAGGAATTTCGACCCTTTCGATCCGAATACCACCCCTAACCCGAATCGAGGGTTCAAAGGCTTCGCGTCTGGAGCTGGAGCCGGAGAGGATAAAGGAAAGAGGATTTATTCGGGATTCGGCGTCATTGGAGGAGAGAGGAAAACGTCTTCAGGGAGCGAAGGAGGGGCATTCAATCTGAAAACGACGAAGACGAGCGACCAAAAGGTAGTATGGAACGAACAATACCTCAATTCCTCGCCACTCTCGTTCGTCGGTACCGAGTTCGAAGAGAACGAGAGATTCCCCCTTCACCTGGCTTTTCCTAATCTTACTAGAAACATGTCAACATCTTCAGCTCCGACTCTGTCCTCCTCCACAGCCTTTCCCGTCTCTTCGAACATTGGTACCAGGCACGTCTCGCTCCCCACAGTTGGGATGACTGCAACCCCATTCATGGCTGCACCTAAGGCTTTGGACGACGGCAAGATTGCGAAGAGCATGCTGGGATGGATTTGGAACGAAGATCCCCTCTATGATATCAGGCTTTCTGGAGTGAAGGTAGAGGAGTTGAAATCGAAAAAGAACATCTGGGAGTCCGGCAGGTCGGGGTGGTGATCTGCGGTCACATCAGGAGTTCGTCTGAAGTCAGTTCATTCTTCAGTATTTTTGGGTTACAGGTTTTAACTTCGATTAGCTTGCTGTGGCATTAGTTGATTGATTCCTCTCTATCCATTCATCATTCCTCAACTGTTTTCAAATCCCGTGTTTGTGTCCTGTTACTGTCAACAACAGTTTTCAACTGCTAGATGTCCTTTGAATAATCGTAGCCGTCTTGTTTGTTCTTTAAATTCATCCGACCATACTTGCCTTTTATACCGTTTCTGCTTTCTGACGACAGGCAAGTAGTAGCTGCTTGAACTCCCTTCGATCTGTCTTAGCATTCTCAGAGTCCATTCCTCTCCCCTCCCAAATTCCATCTAACTATACATGCAGCTTGGGTTCAAATTTTCAACACTTGTGAACACACATCTAATTGTATTCCAGCATCGTACGCCTGTACTCGATCACAATTACTTTTTTCTCTTTCCTCTTTCCTCTTTCCTCTTTCCTCTTTCCTCTTTCCTCTTTCCTCTTTCCGCTTCCCTCTTGTTCGCTCGTTCCTTTCGCTCGCTTATTCCATCTTTCCTGATAGTGGTCCTACTGATGCTCATTCACACCGCACCTTTCTTCGAATGACTACAAGCTTGCCATAGCATAGGTGAACACCAGCAATCTATGCCATTCAATTGCCAGTTCAGACGTCAAAGAGCATCCTCTGTGGCGCGTGACTTTCTGCGAAATTGGACCTGCACATTCTCTCAATGAACTTCCCGAGCATGACAAAAAATTTGTGATTTTTGATAATCACACTTCTGACTCGCTACGATCGCTTAACATGGCGACAATATCATCTGCTCAATGCCTTGTTTCAACAGAAAGACAGCTCCCTTTGACCTTATTGCCAGTCAAAACACTTTGCTCCAAAATGTCCGCTTCGCAGCTTGATGGCAGCCATGTATGTCACAGTCTAGGGATAAATGCCCAAGGATAGGTGACACGTGAGCGAAGACAATCGACAGTAGAAAGTAGAAAAGCACCATTGCGCAAGAACAACGTGACGCGAGTGTGGAATGTGGAGCATGAGGTGCAGGAATGCGCGTGAACGAACATAATGATTGCAGGCATAGAAGCATAGATGAAGGTGCGTTCGCGTCTGGGCGCTCAAATGAAACCAATCTGGATCATTATCATCAGCACTCGGATGTAGAAAAGTATGGAGAGCAACAGCGCACCTTGTTAGCGACATCAAGAGCGTCGACGTCGGGCAGTAGCCTGACAAAAGCCTTCTTCTTTCCATCCGGTCTGTTAAAACATGCCTCAGGATCCCCTTCAAATAGATAAGGAGAACAAACCGGATCAGGGTCCTAATTTTGAGTGGCTCGACACCGTAAAGCTTCTTGATTGCCTCCTTAATCTGCCTCTTGTTGCTCTTGACGTCGACAATGAATACAAGGGTGTTGTTCTCCTCAATCTTTTTCATTGCGGATTCGGTGTTGAGAGGGTTGGAGATAGTGCGGTAGGCATCCATACGAGGAGCATGAGGGATGGATTTCGTAGGGTATTTGGGGTTGCGTGCGAGTTTCAGAGTGACGGGGCGGCGGAACGTGACGGACGTGCGAATCTTTCGCTTCGTTGTGGAGTGCGCACCCTGCACATAGTTTTATCGGTTCAGCCTCCAGCATACCCTCTCCACCGTACAGAGCACCTCGAATGGATGAAGGACTACACACCTTCAGGGCAGCCTTCTTCGTCTGCTTCGCCTTTGCCACATCGCTAGTCCCCCCACTCTTCTTTGCTGGAGCCGCCTTCTTTTCCGATGCCTTAGGAGCCATTGCTTACCGTGGAGTCCAAAGATGAAGTCAGTTCCCAGTAGATAGCAAAAACAAAAGCCACAAAGTTTAGTGATTGTGTTGATGTAAAATGATGCCGCCGCGTCAATGGCACCAGCCCAACTGGAAACCCAACCGCCTTTCGACTTGGGATCCGGGTGAAGAGCAGTTGTGAACGCTTAATGTGATTGATTGGCACACTCTTTTGTCGCAAGACTTTGAAGGTATGCATCTATTCGTCACGATTCGAAAGTGCGACATGGCACTCCAATTTTTCGTAGTCCTGGGCACTCAGAGCGAGCTCTGAGAAGATCCTACGCCTTTGACGTAGATGACGCTCTATGAAAGAACTTAATTGCAGAGCTCACTCTAATGCAATCACCACTATCAAAACTTGTTAAGTGTCAAAACTATGACGAAGCTTTGAAGGTGATCGCAAAGGTACGAAAGATTTTACGGAAGTAAGCCTGTGAGCTCAGAGCACATTAGCCGTTGAGATTTTCTTCAACTGCCTACTAATTTCCTATTTTGAGTGACTTGGGTGTCGATTGCCCCGTCGCGACATCCTCCGATTCATCATCACCTCAGGCATGACCCACGTACGAGCAGATATCTTCTGTGCTTCCGAAGTGTTCTACCGGTTGTTCCGAACATGATAAATGTGGCCGAAGCGCAGGAAATTTACCCACAGTCAACTTGACTGACCAAAGTCACGATGTCAATGAACCAACTTCTGCGCCAGTTCTCCTTACCTCCATCCGCTCTCAGCAAGCTCTCGCTCCTTCGACCAGACATCCCTGCCCTCCGTAGCTCTTTCGCTCTCGTACAGTGTGCCCAACTTTCTATCTCCTTATCTGCTTTGGCGGCTGCTGAAATTTATGCATTACGAACTGGCAAACAAGTGGAAGTGGTGGTGGATGCAGAAGAGGCTAGCAATGAGGTGAGCATTATCACCTTCCCGCTACGAGCAATGAAGGTATGATAACGAGGTGAAATAGTTTAAATCAGAGAAACTTGCAATAATCGAAGGTTTAGACACCTTCGAAATGGACCGTTTAAGCGGGTTGTACAGGACAAAGAATGGATATGTGCGATTGGTACGCATCCTTCTTTCCCAGCTCGAAGTCTATCTCAGCGCCGATGAGATAGCACACAAATTTTCCACACCATCGTAACGGCCTTCTCCAAATTCTCGGGCTACCAGAATCTGCCGACGTGAAGAGAGAGGATGTCGAACTCAAGGTGAAAGAAGTGGAAGACGAACATACGTGGGCGGACCAAGTGATGGAAACTGGATTGTGCGCAACCAGTCTGCGCACATTTGAGGAGTGGTGTGTCAAACATGTCTAGATTTCTTCCGGCGGGGACACTGAGGATAATTTTGCAGGGATAGGCATCCCCATTGTGTTTCAAGCAAGAAACTATTCGATGAACTTGGCCCAATAATTATCAACAAAATTGGATCCTCTGCCCCAATTCCTTTCCACATTTCAAGTAATGAACGTCCCCTTGACGGCATCAAAGTGCTGGAACTTACAAGAGTCATCGCTGGTCCAGTGGCAGGACGGGTACTAGCAGGTATGTAGTTCCTGTCCTCAAGATCGTCAGGACAACGCTCACAATTATAAAATAAAGGATACGGAGCAGATGTTCTTTGGGGTATGCAGAATTTTACTTTGGGTTCCATGTCTAATTTTCACCGTTTTTTTTCCACAGTGACGGCCACCCACCTTCCCTCGCAGCCGGGTCTTGACTATGATCTAACGCGCGGTAAGAGACCGATTCGTCTTGATCTGCGCTCCCCCTCTGCACGCTCGACCTTTGAGCGCCTCCTCTCAACCGCGGATGTTCTACTACAGTCTTATGCCCCAAAAGCGCTCCCATCTCTAGGATATACTCGCGAAACGATCAGGAAGCTGAACCCCAGCATAATTTTCGCCAGTCTTTCCGCTTGGGGCGATGAAGGTCCCTGGAACGAACGTAAAGGATTCGATTCTCTCGTTCAGACCGCGACTGGATTCAACAAAGCTGAAGCGGAAGCGTTTGGGGAGGAAGGCGGAAAGGCATGGCCAGTCCAGGCTATTGATCATGCCAGTGGTTACTTCCTAGCGTAAATATGTTGCCCTGTTGTAGTCTTGAAGCTAATCGGGTTCGGTCTGATATAGGGCTGGAATTCAGGCGGCACTGTTGAGAAGGGCTCGGGAAGGAGGCGGATACGACATTCGATGCTCCTTACTCGTTCGTTTCCTTCTTATCCCGAAGAGCGAAGGATGCTGAAGCATCATGACGAAGGCAACGAGTCACTGGATCCGCTCTCTGGGACGGGTGGACCCGCCGGCAAAGGAACAGATGAATCATCTTTTGAAGGAAGGAGGACCGAAGATGAGCGAGTTGAGAGCAGCGGATGGAAGGAAGCTGACCTTTGTGAATCATGCTGCGTCCTTTGTGGAACCTCAAGAAGGAAATGAGGGAAAGAGAACGTGGAGTGGAGAGTGGACGTTCGCGAGGATGGGGTATGGTGACGATGGGCAAGATGAAGCACAGTGGCTCAGCACGGAAAAGCCAACGGCGGATTAAGTTGAGCTTCAGGCTAGGATGTGAGGAGACAGCCTTGCGATAATGATTGCACTAAAATGTGGTGTAAGAAAGTCGAAGTACAGAGACACCGATAATGAACGAAGTAAAGCTAGGCAAGGCAGGTGAGATTCAAGAAAGTGCAACATATGTGAAGTGAAATGGCATCATTTCTTCGCCTGATTCTTTCTCTGTTCAGCTCTCAGCTGTGCTCGTAAATTGCCGGTTTCTTGTTGAAGTTTGTTCAACTATAAAGAGCGTCAGTCATTCACGAAAAAGGAAAAGATCGAATCAACGTACCTCATCCAACATCTTAATTCTCTGATCCTGATACGTATTGGACACTTCATCTAGCTGGTCTTCTGTTTCTCTGAGTTTCTCCTTCAGCTCTTCAAGCTCATCCTCCACGCCGACAGGTCGACTCTCTAACTCCTTCTGTAACGCCGACATGGACGTCCCAAGCTTCGAACGCTCTGCCTCTAAAGTCTTGATCATATTGTCCTTTTCCTTAAGGACGGCTGTGAACTTGGCTTTGTCCGACCGTAAACCATCGATAGACTCTTGAAGATCCGATTGAGTCGTCAGCATGTTCACCTCTTTCTCCATAGCTGCATCTAGCCGCTCCTCCAGTTCAGAAACCTCTGCAACCGGCAATTGTCAGTACCAATTAAACGAGCTAGAAGAGACGCACGCTGCTTATACGTCACAAGACCTTCCTTGGATTCAAGCAGCATCTTCTGAAGACGGTCGGCGTTCGATTTCTGTGTATCTTGACTCGCTTCGAACTTGACGAGTTTGTCAACCAGCATTCAAAGGAACAGATGAATCATCTTTTGAAGGAAGGAGGACCGAAGATGAGCGAGTTGAGAGCAGCGGATGGAAGGAAGCTGACCTTTGTGAATCATGCTGCGTCCTTTGTGGAACCTCAAGAAGGAAATGAGGGAAAGAGAACGTGGAGTGGAGAGTGGACGTTCGCGAGGATGGGGTATGGTGACGATGGGCAAGATGAAGCTCAGTGGCTCAGCACCGAAAAACCAACGGCCTATTAAGTTGAACTTCAGGCTAGGACGTGAGGAGACAGCCTTGCGATAATGATTGCACTAAAATGTGGTGTAAGAAAGTCGAAGTACAGAGACACCGATAATGAACGAAGTAAAGCTAGGCAAGGCAGGTGATTCAAGAAAGTGCAACATATGTGAAGTGAAATGGCATCATTTCTTCGCCTGATTCTTTCTCTGTTCAGCTCTCAGCTGCGCTCGTAAATTGCCGGTTTCTTGTTGAAGTTTGTTCAACTATAAAGAGCGTCAGTCATTCACGAAAAGGAAAAGATCGAATCAACGCACCTCATCCAACATCTTAATTCTCTGATCCTGATACGTATTGGACACTTCATCTAGCTGATCTTCTGTTTCTCTGAGTTTCTCCTTCAACTCTTCAAGCTCATCCTCCACGCCGACAGGTCGACTCTCTAGCTCCTTCTGTAACGCCGACATGGACGTCCCAAGCTTCGAACGCTCTGCCTCTAAAGTCTTGATCATATTGTCCTTTTCCTTAAGGACGGCTGTGAACTTGGCTTTGTCCGACCGTAAGCCATCGATAGACTCTTGAAGATCCGATTGAGTCGTCAACATGTTCACCTCTTTCTCCATAGCCGCATCTAGCCGTTCTTCCAGTTCAGAAACCTCTGCAACCGGCAACTTTCAGCACGAATAAACAAGGAACTAGAAGGGACGCACGCTGCTTATACGTCACCAGACCTTCTTTAGATTCAAGCAGCATCTTCTGAAGACGGTCGGCGTTCGATTTCTGTGTATCTTGACTCGCTTCGAACTTGACGAGTTTGTCAACCAGCATCTTATCCGCAGCAATGAGACCTAGACAAACAATTCAGCAAGTTCTGCTCGACGTAAGCAACAATAATTAACCTTTGACTTTGGCGATAAAAGCTTCCGTCGAGAATCTGTTGGCAGCCAGATCCTGCATGAAGTTGCCCATTGGGCGTGCACCAGTGCCCGTATTGTCAAATGCCGTTTTGAGCGTTCTGAGATCGTCCGAACTTGGGACCTTGGAACGGTCGGGTACCGCGATGAAAAGGTCCTTGAGAGCGATGACATCCTTCTCTGCATTGTCAAGCTTACGGTTTAGCTCTTTGATTTCGTCATTCAGTCGGACAGTTTCCTCGGCTTTCGAGGTTGCTGCATTCGTCTCCCATCCCTTCTTTTCGTTCTCTAATATCCGGATCTCGCTCTCCAACTCCTCTACTCGCTGTTGAGTCTGTTCTGTCGCTGCTCGAGCGTCACTTTCTTGTTTCCGCAGATCCTCAAATTCGCCTTCTTTTTCCCTCTCGGCTGCTTTCATGCTTGTAGATAGCTTGTCAAAGAAGTCGTTGAGCGTTTCATTGATCCAAGAGGGAAGATCGCTCTGCCGCGATTCGGTGAAGGGTTCGGGAGAGAATTTAGCGAAGAGGCCAGCATTTGGGGGAGGAGCAATAGAGGGTCGACGGAAACCAATTCCACGTTTGGGAGAAGAGGCGGTGATGACTTCAGTAAGTTTGGTCCTGAGTGACTCTTTCGCTCGTTTGCGTTCTTCCTCCATCCCCTGTCGAGACTTCGCGTCCTTCTCCTCCATCTCCCGCAGAGCAGCCGACATCTTCTCTTCTTCCCCTCGAGAGCGACCTCCAGCTTCTCCAAGTTGTTCTTGCAGGCCTTCAATTTCGGCTCGCAAACGCTCTGTCTCTCCTTCACCGTCCTCGAGCGTTGCGATCCTATCCTTAAGCTCCTCAATCTCGGCCTTTCTCGCCTCTTCCTCCTGCTCCATCTTCTTTAACAAATCCTCCAGGTACTCAATCTCGCCCTCGAATTTCTTCTCATTCTCCTTTGCCGCCTTCAGCGCCTCCTCCATGACTCCAACGTCTTCGTTAGCACGCTTCCCTTGGGCCACTCGTTCCTCTAACACATTTACCATACTATTCAAACGAAGTATTTCCCGATCCTTCCGGTCGTCGTCCAGACGGTTCCGCCGAATCGAAGATTCCTTCTCCTTCATCGCATCGGCCTTCGCCTGCGTCAGCTCCTTCCGCAAAGTCTCGACTTCAGACTTTAACTCTTCGTGAGCCTTCACGTCAACTCCTGCTGCGGCACCATTGAGGAAGAGAGCAGGAGACTGCGAACGTGAAGACGGTGGAGAGGCGAAAGATTTCGAGAGCAGAGATGAGTTCGCGTTGCCAGCGAAGAGATGTGGTCCTTCGAACTTGTCCACCGAGCGCGGGGAAGTGAGAGGTGTCGAGCTTGCGCTCTTCCGTAGCCCATTGGGGGTGGACGTGGTGCGTGTGCGTATTGATCCTACACCATTAACGCTCCCGCTGGCGCTGGCGCTGGCGTCGTCCACATCTTCCTGTTCTCGTCTCCCCAAAACCCTCGACAGGACTGCAACGTAATGTCGTAGGAGCTTCGTCTTGAGTTCGGTTTCCTCAACCATTAGGTCGTACGCTTCTTTCATTAGAGAAGATATCTTCGGATCCTCGATCGGTGGAGACGAGGCAGCATCTAGGATGCGGGAAGCGGATCGAATGCGCATTTCAAGGGAGAGCTTGGATTGAGCACTGCTTAATCGTTTGGTGACTGATTGATATGCCTGCAGGGTGTGGTTGAGTATTGGGGCTCTTGCGACGGATGGAGAGAAATTAGAAGTGTTCAAGATTAAGCAAAATTAATCTTGACTAATCTTGATAGCTATTTAACATGTAAGATCCAATTCGTTGACAATAGAAAGGATACCTCAGTCAAGGGAAAAAGACGGGCTCTCCGTCTGTGCCAGTTCATAGATGCTCTAGCGAGGCATGAGAGCAATAAAACGTAAATGTGGAGAGGATCAAGGCAAGCCATGTGACCACCTATTCTTCCCTTCATCCAGACAGCGAGGGGTGTCAGAACCCGTTTGGATCTTCTACGAACACTCTTCACGTCTCTCACATCGTACAACACGGTCCGGAAGAGGAAAAATGTGTCTCTCCTCTACCTCCCACCTCTCCAACGCTGAAGTAAAAGAAGAAGTGACCCACCTTCTTGCACTTCTCCACCTCCTCCCATCCCATTACTTCCCAGCCTCCAGAACGGGCTTCAACCGCCGCCTGAGCACTTAACAGCTCCAACCATATCTCCTCCTCACCCAAAGGGGTCTTCCCTCCTCCTACATTCCTACTACTCGTACTCCCAGCACTAACACCACTAATGCCACTCCCGAGACTTGCCAACGAGTCCATGGGCCTATGTCCTCCATCACTCCCTCTGCCACCGTCGCGAGTAGAGGTAGAATCGCTCCGTTTGAACCCGTTGCTGTTGCTAGTGGAGCTGTTGGAATTGCCTGGACGGAAGAAAGAGGCGGCGCCGTTGGAGAGATTGGATAGGGAGGAGAATTGTTGCGTTAGGGAAGAGTCGGGCGAGGGAGAGGGGATTGTGGGTAGGAAACGGCGCATGTTGTTCATTCTAGAAACTGGCTGCGTTGGCAGAGCTTGCAAGTTACGATCGTCGATCGTTGACAAGGAGTAAAGTTGCTGCTGCGACTACCCGCGACATCGCGCGCACGGCTGGAAACATGATCTCTTCATTCAGCGAAGTTGTCTCAAGAGATTCCAACTTCTGCCTTGTCTTTACACGCATTCCAACGGATAATTTTGACTGAGCCCAATGAATTGAAAAAAAGGGCCGACTTTGAGCGACCGGCGACGACGCCGTCCACAGCCGTAATGGATGTACCTGTCAAGGGGCCCACAGCAGCATTTCAATGAGGCCCGCATCAAATGGCCTGTCACAGAGAGACTTATTAGGATGGCTCGTGTTGATGCCGCCGCTCGAGTGGGTTAATATCTGATATCGAATGCTTGCCAAACTGATCCCTCAAATATGGCTCTCGTGGTTAATGTGTCCAATTGTGTTCACAGCGTTGAAACGGATATTGACTCCGATTCAGTTATTGCGAGGTTGATTTTTACAGCCACGGCAAGACTCTGGCTTGCTCACGCGAAGACATTTGTCGTACATATTTCATATTCAGAGGAAGATTGTTCCCAGCGAACTTTTCTTTTTGTAAAACTCCCACCGTCAGGTCCAATTATTTTTCGCGCTCGACTGTCGACACCGGCATTCATCTGCTCCATCGATGTGCCTGAGGTCGACATTTTGCAAGATTCTGACCGCATTTGTATTGATACTACAGATCTTCCACCGACGTTAACTTTTCATCGCAGTCTCAGGACACTTTCTCATTTACGAACGTCGAGCACAATCGATATACAACTATTTCAAGCCTGGGAAGTGAATCCGTTTGACTCCCTGCCAAACGAAATACTTTTCTCTTGTTTGACTGAGATGTTAGCTTCGCCTCACTTGCACCAGCTGGCGCCAGAGTCCGAACGGCATTTTGCTTTTCGTCAATATCAACAGAATCTCGCACACATCCAGATATTTCGTCTGGTATGTCGACGGTTCGACGGTGTTGGTCAAATTGCCCTTTATCGCCAAATTGGAGCTCAAACAGAAATGCGAGGTTCTCCTGTTTTTGATATGATCAAAAGCGTCAATATTGTCAAGTTTCTACAGCGGTATCAACAAAAGTTAGTACCATGGATCAGGATGCTTCTTCTCCGCGACAACGATTTCGATAATCGTAACATTGTGTGGAAAACTGCATCCATGTACTTTGGAATGGGTCACAGCATTCGTACCCTCGTTCTTTCACTTCGGCCACCTACCAAGGCATCTTCTCGCCAACGGGTCATGTATTTGATTGCCCAAATGGAAACATTAGATTCTCTTCACATCGAAGGGGTGAGGGCTCATAACCTAGCACGTTGGCATTCTGCAGATCTCTTGTATTTATTCCACCAGGGTCGAACATCCGATCGCCTTAGCAGTCTATACCTTGTTGCTTGGGACTTGTTAGATTTCGAAGAGCAGCCAGACTATGGAAGCGTCAAAGGGAACCTGAAAACTTTTGAACTTGTCAAATGCAAAGTTACAGCTTCGTTCATTCGATGGGCTTCGCGTCTGTGCCCTCAACTGGTTGATTTGGCTTTCGAGAGTTTCTGGCCTTCTCCTCATCATGAGACTGAATCTTTCAAAAGTTTTCTGCTCGATGTACGAGAATCTGTCACCGAAATCCGTTTAAGGCATCTCCCCATCACGACTGACACTGTCGGGATATTTGGCTCAGCTAGCTTTTTGGAACCACTGGACGTTCTTTCCTCATGCTGGTACCTTTACCATCCGCTCTCTCCACTCATGAGTGAAGCTGATCCTTGGTTGACTGTAGCTCCCTATCATGGCTCTATATCGATTGTGGTGGCGATTCCAACCTCGTCTCCCCTTCGATCCTCGAAACGCTGCACTGTCCTAAACTCGTCACACTATATCTCTTTAGCTGTTGTATCAGTCTCGAGAAGATCCTCGCATGGGCAGAACGACAGGACAAAGCGACTGCGCCTCAGACTTTGTCGTTTTATTGGGGAGAGTTGTGGGGAGCTCCAGAGACCGAGGGTGTTTTGTCGAAGCTCGAAGATCTCAATAATGTCAAACCTGAACTCTATGGCGAGAGTTCATGGCAAACGAAGATGGGCAACCTACACCTGCATGTCCTCATGAGGGATCACCCTCCCGTGTTTTTTAGGTGGTAGTACCGATGCAAAAATTCATTGAGCGTCGCAGGAAACAAAGTGCAATAAGATTAGAGCCTCCATCATTCTTAGCAAGTTGAGAGACGTAAATACACTCCGATGCGGAGACGACAGGAGGAACGAATCAACTTCTCCCTGCGGCGTCGCCATCTGTGGGTGTGCACATTGCTTCGTTGCTATCATCCATGCCACACATCAATCCTTGAACAAATGCAATCCTATCCCTGCTTATTAGGTCAGGCTTCTGAATGGCTATAGAAACTAAGACCCACCGATTCACCGCCTAGTTACCTTCCTCAAATGCCGCAATCTCCTTCTTTACTTCCTCCATAAGCTCCTGTGCTTTCTCCTTGCTCTTTAGTCTCATCCTCATCGCCACCATCTTCCCTTCTTCCTCGCGCCAAGCGGGGAAACAGACACTCGATCCCTCGAGGCTGATCTTGAAATCCTTATTCAGTGCGACGTTTACCATCACGTTTTGAGTACCGTTCATCCTTCCAAGCAAGCGCCTCTTTCTATCACCTCCTTTCTGTCGCTTTATTCTCACAACCCCAGTCCCAACTTCTTTCCACTCCTTCTTATCTCCAGAGCTCGTATATCGATAAACCTTAGCCGCCTTTTCAGCTCCAACCTCTTCTTCTTCCTCTTCCCCTTTTCGTGGTCCCTTGAGAAACAGATTTTCCGTCCCATCTCGCTCCGAAGGACTCAATGGCCCTTCCTCAGCCTCTTCTTCGGTCTCGGTGGTTGAGTTTGTGGGAGCCAAGACCGTCTTTCCCGGCGCGGTGGTTGCAGTGGTAGATGTAGGTAGAGGGTTAAATGTGAAGGGAGATGCGCCTGCACCGCCGAACGAGAACCCAATACTGGCAGCAGGGGGCGAAGCTTTTGGTCCGCCAATTGTACCGAACCCTGTCGGCTTTGGAGGTGTCTTCGGCGTGGTGAATGCGAATGGTGTATTCGTCTTTCCGAAAGTAAATGCCGGTGCACCTTTCTTCTCTCCTGCGTTGTCTGTCTCTTTCGACGGGCCAGACGTGCTCGGGAGGTTGTCAGCACTTTCACTAACCCGCAAAGGGCTCGGACGGTCCGGCTTGTTCGCTGTCTTCAAACCTCCGAAGCTGAGCGTAGCCGGTACGCTTGCGGAAGCAGGCGAGGGGAGCGAGAATGCACTTGTCGAGGTAGACGTTGTCGAAGAGGAGGAAGGTTTGAACGTAAAGCCACCTGGTGACGGCGGGAGTGCGGTTGCTCCGCCAGTGGTGTTCGTAGAAGATATCGTCTTCCCGCCGAAAGAAAAGGCGGAAGGTACAGAAGGCATGGATGGAGAAGGAGTGGCAGGGTTCGGTTCCTCCTTCGGCTCTTCCTTCTTCGGCCCTCCAAAGCCAGTGAAAGCTCCAAAAGCGCCAGTACTCGTCTTCTCCTTCTCCGACGTCGTGCCTCCAAATGCTCCAAACAAGCTCTTCTTCTCTTCTTTCTTCTCCTCCGCTTTTGGTGCACCAAATGTCGACGAAGTTATCGTTGGAGCACCAAAAGATGGGGCGATCGTAGCGAAAGAAGAGCCCACAGTGGCACCACCAAAACCGCCGAATCCTCCAAATAGGGGTTTCTTTTCTTCTTTCTTGTCTCCGGTTCCACTAACTTCCGTGGAAGCAGGGGCTGGTGGTACTTTGGTTGTCACAGGCGTAAACCCTCCGAACAAGTTCTTTGTAACTTTCTCTCCAACAGCTTCCTCCGTTGCCTTCGCCTCTATTACTCCAACAGACTTCTCTGGCCCTTTCTCAATCGCAACCTCAGAAGGAGGGTTCACAGGATTGTTGCTGGCCTTCTTTGCGTTTGCACCAGTCCTTTCCTTTGTATACATCGGCAGAGCAGATGCGAGGACAGTGGAGAGATCAGCGAACGGGTCCTTGTCTACTACACTTTGGAGGTGCGAGATAAGGGAGACATTGAGGCCGCGCAGGGACATGTAATATTGTAGGTTTGCGTCGAGAGGACTGAGGGGCTTTTCCAGAGAACGCGAATAAGCAGTCATAAATACATATCCCTCCCCAATGCTATCGTACAAAGGACTCACCAAGCTAGAAGGATTAAGTCCAGGTGAAGGCGACGGTGAAACTCCAAAACCAAAAGCCGGGGCAGCTCCAGAGGCAGGAGCAGTCAATCCTCTCCGGACACTAGGCAGCTTCCGAATTTTCCTTCCTGACAGTTCCCTGTCGTCTGCTCTCTTGAAAGGACCGTCAGAGTCTACAGACTCGTTCCCCTCATCTTGATCCGCGTCCTGCCAGTTTCTGAAAACACATCAGAAAATCACGTCCAACCTTCAAAACATGATACTCACGTATCTGTCAACTGCTTTTCTGCGCGTCTTTTCGACATTTTATTTTGTCGTTTTCAGGGGCAACTGTATGTTATGTTTGGTCCAGCAACGTTGCGGATGCGGGTGCCGGGAGCAAATTTTTCAAACAAGCAAAGTTGACAAGGTTCCGACTGAGGAAAGGTGATCAGTGTTCAGAGAAAAGCAGGACAACTGCTCGCTTAGGCATTAGGCAGTGGCTTGGGTATCCCCACATAAGGTAAGGTCTCTTTTGACGATTTGGCTTTATTAGTTACTTCCCTTTCTTGAACTTTTACATTTCGGCTTGCAGCCGTTCATGCTCTGAAGACAATGTTCTCTGCTTTGTCCTGTATTGCTTTACATCAAATGAGGCCTTGCAACTTGGTATCGACCTTATCTACGTCTGAAACACGCTCTCTATGCTTTCTATGTGACCATTGCGAATCTCTCTCTTAAGATCCTTGACGACTTCACCTTGCTTGCCCTAGGCTACTGCAGGTCAGGCACGTCACAGAGATCTCTAACGACTTGCGTACGCCAGTCACTAGGCTGACCCTGAAGGATGGCCCTACAATGTGGTGTGTCAGTGATTTTAGCCGACTCGACTAATCCCAGTCCTGGCTGATTGCAGTTGCTCTATTCAAGGTTACCACCCATTCTTCAGACTATAAGGACACAACGGTGCATCGGTGAACGCCGAATTATGTCTTATCTCTTTCCCGTATCTGACATGCTCTTGGACGAGTTGCAGCGGTCAGCATTATCTCAGTCGTGCCTCAGTTTGCCAATAGATATAACTTCTTCTCGTTGTACCATATTCATGAAGGAGAGCTACTGGCAGACGATATTAATGGGGAATTAAATAAAGACGGCTTAATTAGAGTCTATTCACTAAATAGCAGAACTGTACTGTTAGAAATTAACAGGGGAATTGTTTTGACTGTGAAGGAATTGAAGGAATTCATCTCACCGAGTTTTCGTGGTCCCTTGAGAAACAGATTTTCCGTCCCATCTCGCTCCGAAGGACTCAATGGCCCTTCCTCAGCCTCTTCTTCGGTCTCGGTGGTTGAGTTTGTGGGAGCCAAGACCGTCTTTCCCGGCGCGGTGGTTGCAGTGGTAGATGTAGGTAGAGGGTTAAATGTGAAGGGAGATGCGCCTGCACCGCCGAACGAGAACCCAATACTGGCAGCAGGGGGCGAAGCTTTTGGTCCGCCAATTGTACCGAACCCTGTCGGCTTTGGAGGTGTCTTCGGCGTGGTGAATGCGAATGGTGTATTCGTCTTTCCGAAGGTAAATGCTGGTGCACCCTTCTTCTCTCCCGCAGCGTCTGACTCTTTCGACGGGCCAGACGTGCTCGAGAGGTTGTCAGCACTTTCACTAACCCGCAAAGGGCTCGGACGGTCCGGCTTGTTCGCTGTCTTCAAACCTCCGAAGCTGAGCGTAGCCGGTACGCTTGCGGAAGCAGGCGAGGGGAGCGAGAATGCACTTGTCGAGGTAGACGTTGTCGAAGAGGAGGAAGGTTTGAACGTAAAGCCACCTGGTGACGGCGGGAGTGCGGTTGCTCCGCCAGTGGTGTTCGTAGAAGATATCGTCTTCCCGCCGAAAGAAAAGGCGGAAGGTACAGAAGGCATGGATGGAGAAGGAGTGGCAGGTTTCGGTTCCTCCTTCGGCTCTTCCTTCTTCGGCCCTCCAAAGCCAGTGAAAGCTCCAAAAGCGCCAGTACTCGTCTTCTCCTTCTCCGACGTCGTGCCTCCAAATGCTCCAAACAAGCTCTTCTTCTCTTCTTTCTTCTCCTCCGCTTTTGGTGCACCAAATGTCGACGAAGTTATCGTTGGAGCACCAAAAGATGGGGCGATCGTAGCGAAAGAAGAGCCCACAGTGGCACCACCAAAACCGCCGAATCCTCCAAATAGGGGTTTCTTTTCTTCTTTCTTGTCTCCGGTTCCACTAACTTCCGTGGAAGCAGGGGCTGGTGGTACTTTGGTTGTCACAGGCGTAAACCCTCCGAACAAGTTCTTTTTAACTTTCTCTCCAACAGCTTCCTCCGTTGCCTTCGCCTCTATTACTCCAACAGACTTCTCTGGCCCTTTCTCACTCGCAACCTCAGCGGGAGGGTTGACAGGATTGTTGCTGGCCTTCTTTGCGTTTGCACCAGTCCTTTCCTTTGTATACATCGGCAGAGCGGACGCGAGGACAGTGGAGAGATCAGCGAACGGGTCCTTGTCTACTACACTTTGGAGGTGCGAGATAAGGGAGACATTGAGGCCGCGCAGGGACATGTAATATTGGAGGTTTGCGTCGAGAGGACTGAGGGGCTGTTCCCGAGAAAGCGAACAAGCACACCAGTCGTAAATACATATCCCTCCCCAATGCTATCGTACAAAGGACTCACCAAACTAGAAGGAGTAAGTCCAGGCGGAGGCGACGGTGAAACTCCAAAACCAAAAGCTGGGGCAGCTCCAGAGGCAGGAGCAGTCAATCCTCTCCGGACACTAGGCAGCTTCCGAATTTTCCTTCCTGACAGTTCCCTGTCGTCCGCTCTCTTGAAAGGACCGTCAGAGTCTACAGACTCGTTCCCCTCATCTTGATCCGCGTCCTGCCAGTTTCTGAAAACACATCAGAAAATCACGTCCAACCTTCAAGACAGGATACTCACGTATCTGTCAACTGCTTTTCTGCGCGTCTTTTCGACATTTTATTTTGTCGTTTTCAGGGGCAACTGTATGTTATGTTTGGTCCAGCGTCGTCGCGGATGCGGGTGTCGGGAGCAAATTTTTCAAACAAGCAAAGTTGACAAGGTTCCGACTGAGGAAAGGTGATCAGTGTTCAGAGAAAAGCAGGACAACTGCTCGCTTAGGCATTAGGCAGTGGCTTGGGTATCCCCACATAGAGGTAAGGTCTCTTTTGACGATTTGGCTTTATTGGTTACTTCCCTTTCTTGAACTTTTACATTTCGGCTTGCAGCCGTTCATGCTCTGAAGACAATGTTCTCTGCTTTGTCCTGTATTGCTTTACATCAAATGAGGCAATATCGCGCGGAATGTTGCAACTTGGCATCGACCTTATCCATGTCTGAAACGCGCTCTCTATGCTTTCTATGTGACCATTGCGAATCTCTCTCTTAACATCCTTGACGACTTCACCTTGCTTGCCCTAGGCTGCAGGTCAGGCACGTCACAGAGATCTCTAACGACTTGCGTGCGCCAGTCACTAGGCTGACCCTGAAGGATGGTCCTACAATCTGGTGTGTCAGTGATTTTAGCCGACTCGACTCCCAGTCCTGGCTGATTGCAGTTGCTCTATTCAAGGTTACCACCATTCTTCAGACTATAAGGACACAACGGTGCATCGGTGAACGCCGAATTATGTCTTATCTCTTTCCCGTATCTGACATGCTCTTGGACGAGTTGCAGCGGTCAGCATTATCTCAGTCGTGCCTCAGTTTGCCAATAGATATAACTTCTTCTCGTTGTACCATATTCAAGAAGGAGAGCTACTGGCAGACAATATTAATGGGGAACTAAACAAAGACGGCTTAATTAGAGTCTATTCACTAAATAGCAGAACTGTACTGTTAGAAATTAACAGGGGAATTGTTTTGACTATGAAGGAATTAAAGGAATTCATCTCACCGAGTTTTTTTGTGATAAAAGTGGAGCTACACACAAGCTTCCGTTCTATGAATCGTGACTGACCTAGAAACTAGCTGTCCTTTCATTTATCACTTCAGCGTTTATCTACTCTTTCGATTCAACATGAGCTTCCGTGGTGGACGAGGTGGAGGTCGCGGAGGTGGTGGGAAGCCTAAAGCTGCCATCTATGAAGCGTCCATGTTGGGAGGACTCACAATCGCGGAAGTGAGCGCGTTCGCTCAGCGGGAGGGAGAAAAAGGTCTGTACCCCGTGCGTCCATGTTTCCTCCGCATGCCTCAGGATTTCGAATTGAAGATTAGAACAGGATATGACCCTTCCTGAAACCCCGGAGACGGATGAGCGAGAGAGGAAGGCGTACCGAATTGGGAGGAGGATGAGGGACAACGTGCGTTTTGGCCCTTACTATCGCGACGAAGAGAGCATCAAGAAAGGTTCTCCTTTTTGATCCATCTTTCCGTTCACCATTAATTTAACTTATTGGGGCAGCAAAGCCGACAATCGAGCGCTACTCTGATCGATACTCTCGCCTGCAAACTCGCACGAGCGAAAGAATGAACAGCTTCTCATACCGTGGTCTATACAACCCGGATTTCTTTCCCAAGAAACTCGTCTGGGATCCTTATTTTGAAGGTATCAGACCTACTGGAGCTGGCATACCGGAAAAGAAAGTGCGAAAGAGGAAGAAAGAAGATTTGTATAAGACTCTTGATGAGCTTGAGAAGCAAGGGGAGCAAGCTGAGCAGGTTCGCTGACCTCTTTCTCTTTCGTTCTCTAGTATTTATCATGCGAGTAGGAAGGGGATGAAGAGCAGGACCAAGAGGTTGAAGCAGAAGAGACAATATTGGTCGAAGACGAAGACGTCGATGAAGATGAGGAGGGCGATTACGGAGATAACTATTTCGATAACGGGGAGGATAGGGATGGGCCTAATATTGACGATCTCGAAGGAGGAGGAGATGATGGCGGTGCGTTTTCTATCATTCTTCTGTTTCCGCAACTGCTGACTAATTGACTGGCCTCTTTTAGGTGGAGGAGATTACGACTGATCTTTTCCATTCCTTTCAGATTGGCTGTAATTACCCCTGCAGGAGTTACTGTAAAGGTATTCTAGAAACCATACATATCTAATAAGCCTATAGAGGAGGTTTCAGTGCTGACATCATGGAATACAAGCTTGTTGTTGTTGTTGTGATCATATTTCAGAGCTTTCAGACTATAGTCAACGTAGCTCTACATTTGGGGGAAGTCACATTTGGAGAAAGAGAAGTATCTAGCCGAAACAAACTGAACGATGATAGTGTGCCGGGAGTAATGAATCAGCTAATTGTGTGTAAGGTGTAAGTAAAAAGAAGCCCCCTGAATTCCCCTTGAAAAGTAATGTTGTCGATGAGAGTAAGAAGCGGATGGGGGGTTACTAAATCGCGATGGCTATGGTATGAATGGTTGTAGTTTTCGAAATGCGGTGACGATGTAATGGAGTCCTCCTCAAGTATAATCGACTCTAGTGTTCAAGGCCATTGGTTTTCCTGGTATGGTAGGATCCTGCAGAAGGTGCCTTAGATAGGTAGAGAGTGAGATTAGACATAACTTGTTTTCCTAGTCTTCCCACTCCTCTCACTCCTCTTGCTCTTCCCCTCTACTTTCCGCCCTCTTTTTCCTCTCTTCTTTCCTCCTATCCAGCACCCTTTGAGCCCTTTTGATCCATAAGCTGAACTTCCCGCTCTTCCTGATGAATTCCCACACTGCTTGCGTAGCCTCAGGTTCGCTTAGGAGGTCGCTAAGTGACCTGAATTTGATGTCCTTCTTCCTCAGCCTGCTCCTAAGTTTCTTCCTTTCGTCCTCGTGTTCCTCACATTCGAAAAAAAGGTGGGTGACTGTGTCCCTCATTCCGCAAAAGTTGCATGACGGTTCTTCTGATGCCCCGATACGGTGGAGGTAATTGTTGATGGAGGTGTGGCCTGAACGTAGCTGGACGAAGATTGACGCTTGGGCGCGTGGCATTTCCTTCAGCATGTCGAAGGTTTGATCCGGGGAGAGTCGACGAGATAGAGAGTGGTGGTGCTTGCCGGATGGGGGGGGAGAGGCCTCTTTGGGAGTGAATCGATTTGTTGTGATGATCGCTTTGAGTGCGGCTGGGCTTCTCGAGATGACGATGTGTCCTGTTGCAGTTTCTGGATCTGTTGCACTGTTAGCTGCCGCATCCGCTAGCTCGTTACCTTTGATGTTGCTGTGTCCTGGTATCCAGTGGAGGGAGATGGAGCAGGTAGGGTAAAGTCTTCGAAATTTGTCGGCCAACCTGTTGATGTTGAGGACGATGCCAACTCCTGGTTTGCACCTTGGTTTCTTCGTCAGGTTTTTGATCGCTGCCTGAGAGTCCGTGAAGATGCGGAGGGATGAGACTGTTCCTTTGGAAATGTTGAGTGCCGTGCCTAGAGCTAGGGCTCGATCTATTCCCATGAGTTCTGCCTCGAAGATGGTGTTGTCGTCCTGGTTGCTGAGCCTATAGCCTGCCTTGCTTTCCGGATTCGTCATCGCCAGACCGCATGCTACCCCTTCCTCCGTTCTTGAGCCATCCGAGAATATCCAGATGTCCTCTTCCTCCTTTAGCTTCTTGAAGTCCTGCATGGCCTCTTCCTTCGAGTCCGCGATGTAGGTGTCAAATGGCGGGGAGTGACCTGGATGGGTGGTGTAGGCCGGAATGATTTCAAGATCCTTGGGAAAATTTAAGTGATCGGAGAGCAGGAGCGAGTTGAGTGGGGATAGATGCTTTTTTGGTGGGGGTGAGTTGAGCTTTCCTTTCGCGATCTTGCCTGCTGGGTTGGAATCGGGGAGGGAGAGTAATCTGAGCATTGCTCTTGTAGCAACTTTGTCGAGACGTGCCACTGCCGGAGGTAGATTTGAGTCGTAAGCGAGAGCAGTTGCTGGGGTGGTACGGAAAGCTCCAAGTATCAGTCTCTGGGCGTAACGTTGGACTATCTCTAAGCGCTCTGCTCCTCCGCTCTTTTTCCCCAAGTGATGCCAGATTATCGCGTTGTTGTCCGTCATAGCACAAACTGCAGCCTCGAAGAGGCGCCGATAATGAGATAGAGGGATGCCTTTCGTCGTATTGGAGAGCGTTGCCAGAAGGGAGAGCGACGACTTCGCCTTCTTCTCAATCGCTTTTAGGTGAGAGTTGAACGTCAACCTGGAATCAAGGAGCATTCCGAGGTACTTCATCTCCAGTGACTGCGATATGGTTGTAGATCCGACACGAATGGTGAGGTGCCCAAATCTGGACTTCATCCTCTTTAGTTTCCCATAGAGGACAAAGTCTGTCTTGGCTTCCTCAAATATCGCACCGTGTTTCTCACCCCAGGCCATTGCTTTATCAAGCATCACCTCGAGATTCGCAATAGCCCGTTCTGGGTTAGTCGCACGGGCATTCATGTGGATGTCGTCTACGAACCCGCATTTGAGAGATTCCCCTTCTGGCCCCTGTAATTCAAGGAGATCAGCATTGTAAAATAAGTATAGAATTGGAGAGAGGGGGGATCCTTGAGCTAGTCCTACTGCTAGGACGAATGGCTTCGAGGTATAGCCGTCAAAGTTGTAGGTAGTCTCTCTATCTTGGAGCCATGCCTCGATGATCTCGAGCTCGCATTCCGGCACTGCCCTCTTTCTTAAGTTGTCGATGAGGCGTGCATGGACCACGGTTGGGAAAGCGCCTTTGACGTCCAGCGAGACCGATGCTGTTACTTCTCCGTTCCTCCAGCCCTCTCTTATGAATTCCGTAACTGTCAGTAAAGCGTCATTGGTGGATCTACCCGGCCTAGCACCGAAGTGATGGGAGGGGAGGGCTCCATTGCTCTCTGCGTGGAAGGTGAGTCTGGCTGAAATGATGCCATCAAAGACCTTCGCGACACAGTCTAGGAGAGCAATGGCCTGTAGGCTGAGGGAAGGGAATAGTCCGCTCGTTTGGGCTTTCGAAGGATAACCGTCGTAAAGCGTTTCCAGGCTGAGGGGTAGTACCCTGTTAGGTAGCAGGCAGAGAAGATGTTGTGGAGGTGGTGGCGGATCTCCAACTTGACCTCTTTTATCATCTTGTTGGAAATGCCCGAGAGTCCTGGCGCTGAGCCTGTTTTAATCCTGTCTATTGCTTCGTCAATCTCCTCAATTTTTAGGGGGCGGGAAGGGGATGGAGGGGGGGATTGGGGTGTGGAATGTCAGAGAGATCGCATCTGCGAGCAGAGGGGTTGAAGGAGGAGTGAAGTAGAGAGGCTTTTTCA
>MU271192.1:7076-192818 GCA_021432655.1 Atractiella rhizophila | reverse complement strand
GAAGTCTCCGTCGCTTTGCTCGCCTTGGAAGTCGACGTAGCATCAGCTCCAGCTTGCGAGTTGGCCTGATCGAGGAAGCCTCCCAAATCGCCCTTCGCCGCAGCCTTAGTCTCAGCAGCGGCAGACGACTTAGTGGATTTCGTCTCCTCTGCTACTGATTCGGACGAAGAAGATTTGTCGACCGAATCGGTGGAAGAAGCAGAGTCCTCCTTCGTAGAGTCATCTTGAGCACCGTTGGAGAGGTCGACGAACTTCCTCTTGACGAATCGGACGAATCGGGTAAGGGTGCTCTCTTGCTCAACGACGAATTGTTTGTCGTACAGACCCCACTTGGAATCCGCGAGCAGGGTGTTGTTCAAGCTGGTAACATCGACGAGTCCGAGAACGTTGGAAAGGTCGACTCCGGCTGCGGCGAGTGAAGGGGTAAGGTCCGCGAGATCGGAGGAGGAGCTGAACGACGCCGGGAGGTCGGAGACAAAGTGAAAGCTTCCTACTTTCGAGATGGAACCAGAAGATTCGTCGGTAGTTGCGAAAGATCCGGGAGCGGTGGCTAAGTTCTTAGTGCCGTTCGACCATGAGAGCTGGAGGGATGCCTTGGATAGGTCCGAAGAAGAGAGTTGAGACCCAGCGTTCCAGACGGAGAGTTCAGCTCCAAACTGACGGTTGGTCATATCCAAGAATCCGATTCGATAGCATCCCAAAAGTCCTTCTGCGCACACATGTCACAAGTGGCAGCCATGAGGATCGGACTTGACAACCCGCAGCATATGAAAAAGGACTTACCAGCGTCACTTTGAACGGTTGCCTTTGCTGCGTCCTCGCAGTTCTGAGCGGAGTTCTTGACAGAGGCTTGGATGGCTTTGTTCGTCTAGGGAAAACAATAAAGAGCAAAGTCAACCGATCACGTAATTACCGTGCTGAGGAAAATCGCAACTCCATCCGCTCCCGTTCCCACGTTTATCGTGAAGTAATGAGAGAACACTCACCTTGGACGAAACACTGATTGTGCACTGTCCACCATTGCTATTGCTAGACTTCTTGAGCGATTGTGGCACAAAGGTCCCAGCCTGCTTAACCGCTACTCTGCCTTTCTTTCCGAGAGAAGTGACCTCGGCATCCACGAGGGTCGTTCCGGAGACCCCAGAGGAGGACTTGGGAGTAGAGATGGACACTGCCGAAGTCTCGTTCCTCCGTACGCAAGAGGACTTCTGCCTGCGCTCCATCCGAAGCTTGGCATGCAGGCGATTGGTGTTGGCGAGATTGGAGGAGTGAGCGTCAACGAGAGAAAAAAGGGAAAGGAATGTGAGGAGAAGGATTACTGAAGTCGACATGGTCGGCGATGCGCGAGCTTGCATAGTTGCGAGTAGAAAATCGAAGATGATTGGGATATGTGCACGAAGAAAGATGAAAAGGCGACCCTGGCGGCTTTCGATGAGAAATCTAATAAATGACTGCCGTCGCTGACGATGAGAGGATCAACCCTGAAAGAGCGAAGGGGAAGTTGAAGTGGCGAGAAGCTCAAAAGAAAAGAGACGTCGTGGTTGCCCTTATCCGTTGCCAACGAAATGAACCGGACAGAGGCAGAGCCGGCTCCTTGATCCTTGTTCGCATTCGCAGTAGTAACTAACCTTATTGTACCGTCATGCCGGGACTATTCCCATTCTCATTCCCACCATAACCATCCGCTTTTTGCTCTTGCTAAGCTGAAGAGAACAGCAGTTCACGGGCGGCACACGCGACGAATTAAAGGGAAAGTCGAAGAGATAATATATTGTAATTTGTTCTTCATATCAACATGCCAATTACCCGTTTCTTTAGCCTGCAGTAGCTTTCTCCCCGTATTCTCAAGGAGCAAAGGATCACAGATCACTCTTCGTCGGCCTTGAAGTCTGTGTCCTCTTCATCATCCATAGACACGTCAGCTTCTTTGTTTTCCGTCTCTTCCTGCGGTGCCTTAGCAGCCGTTCGGGTTCTCCTCGTACCAGGCGGGAGGATGTTGCTAGGACTAAAGTGTCCTTTTTCGTCAGGCACTATAAATGGGCTGAGTAGAAGAAAAGACGGACTCGATTTCAGCGTAGTCTTCCGCATCCTCGTTCTCAGGGTCTCTCATCTCCGCTTCCATACGCTAAAACGAGGCGCGTCTCCATTACCACCTCATTTCGCAGCGTAGTAGATCATGAAATACTCACAGCTTCAGCCTCGTCGTCATCAACCTCGCTCCCGCTCTCATCGTCGTCCTCCACGCTTTCCATGCTGACATCACCCGCGGATTCTTCTTGTGCTGTCACACACCCATTTAACCCACAACTTACCCTCGTCAGCAAAGCAGCACACCTTTTCCTTTGCCCTTGCTCAAAGGAGCAGACTTGTTTTCGGTCCTTTAAAAGAGGAAACGCGTCAGTCTAGCAATGTTATGCGGGACGCGTGATATGCTCACTGGAGTTCAGTGACCTCCGTCCTCAGTTCCTGCTGGTCTCCAGAGGTTGACATGATGCGTACTGTTGCTTCCAACGAGGCTGTGCGATTGGGGACCCACGCAGAAATCTGGGGTGACCGTTTTTGGGGAAAAGGAGGAGACGCGCTGTTAAATAGAACGTGTGACAATCAAGCACAATTATTCCACGTGATGTCCTGTGATCTAATTTCTCTGCACATCATATCGCTGAGACTACTAACTGAGCAGATCTGTCAGTTGAGTATTTATGATGCAAAATGATCCATGCGAGGGAGCCAAGAGCTATCAAAGCTGTCCTCCCATTATTCTGCATTAGAATTCGCATGCTTGACATTTCTTGCGGGTAGTTTTCATGCAGAGGAAACAATTGGTGTAATATTACAGGCATGAAAGTTATGCAACGTCATTGAACACCTCGAAACTGCACAGTCCAAAATTCTGAGGCCAAAAAGAAATGCACACTGAACGACGATTGACAAAGACGACTGAAGAAATAAGTTATGGAATCACTCAGAATTCTAACTTGTCCATCTACAACGGCTCTCCTTACTGGGGTTCCGGTAAAGGTCTCCAAAGAAGCGGCCGACTTGTTTCGTCCTGCGCGTTCCGATCCGTGATGGTGGCTGGAGGCGAATAAGGACGGATACTTGGCTGTGCCGGTGTACTCTCTCTGACCCAATGATCGATGTTCTCCTGTTTCGTCCTCGACAGAAACTCTTTCGGGCTCCTCGCTCTCGACCAGCTCTTCGGCATTGGCATCACCCACATGTCTTTCCAATATCTCGTCGACGCCTGCCGTTGAAGGTATCGCACCACTGGATCGCCCCATTCGCTAGCCAGTGATGTTGGGGCAGGAGAGAGAGCGGGTGCTGAAAGACTGGTTGGGGAAATAGGCGATTCGCGAGTATGAATATTATTATTCTGTTCAGGTTCAATACCTGTTTCGCGGTCAAGCTGATGTTGAGCAAGTGCGATTTGGTCCATTCGTAAGATTGCGTATACCGCGAGCAAAGAGAGTCCCAATATGACAAAGATGCCGATAACTGTAGTGTTCCTTCAGCCGCAGAGTCATCAATGAAAATAGGGAAAGACCTACTGATGCCTGCTATCGCGCCACCACTCAACATGTCTTATACTTTGGAATACAAATGTTTCGGATCAAAGGGCGAAACAAATCAGCAGGGATTGGTTTAAGAGGTCTCTGTTGATCCATAGCCTGAAACGGACGGTGCATCTTTGTTCTCGGAGGTATGGAGCAAAGGAGTTGGAAGCATACCTCCGTGCCGACTGTTCTCGCATTGCGCTGATCATCTGTCCTAGCTTCCCAGCTTTCTTTGAAAAACCTGACTGTACACCTACTCAGCTTGACCAGCTCGGTTTCCTCGGAGAAAGGCGCACGAGCGTTCTCCCGAAGGTCAGCGTTCAACGAAGCTAACTGTGAGGGGGTGGCGATGCTGAGGCTGGTAGCCGTCTGAGTACGCGCGTAGATCGAATTCAACAATCGATTTGCATCTCAAGCATCAAAGCGGCATTGTTAACTCCTGTACGCAGCAATGTTCAGCATGATTAGCTTTAGTTGATATGGTATTCTGATTTATTCGGTATTACTGAAGTCACTAGATACTTAGTCTACAGAAATGCGACTGATGATAAGTTAGCTGCACGGAGGATGCGGCAGAATGAGACAGCGTGGTTGCATGAGATGTCAAGAAGCTGGCAGTGATTTTTGATAACGAAAAGGACGAAGGATTCTGTTGGTTGACGCTCGTTTGTTCCGTGGCCTGCGTTTTCTCGGTCGTCGACCATGAATATCCTGCCATAAGCAGTCAGTCTCATCGAAAAATGCGGTCCTTAGAATAAGAAAGTCGGACATAAATCAGCAGGATCAATTGGTAAAGTTTAAAAAAGTTTCATCAACTTGATACAATATCAGGAACCCAGTTGTCATCACGACATGTCCAGATGAGTAGAGAGGAGAGGACTTCACCGCGCACCTTATTGACAGGCCCTCTTTCTCTCCATAAACTGATGACGGATGATACCGAAACGTGACCCATCAAATCGCGTCCTGACAACCATCCTAGACTCTCAGTTCTAGTGTCCAGTGCTTCCGAGGTCCAATCACAAATTAAATCAAAGGTTTTTGGTCGACTTCTGGTAGCTGCGATAGCACCGAGGAACAGGTCTAAACGTAACGCAACATTTCCAAGAGAGACGGGAATCAGCTCGTCGTTTTCATGGCGCCGCTCATATAGGATCCATTTGAGAAGATGCTCTTTCACCAGGGCAGGAGGGAAGATTGAGGTGTGGAGTTGCATTGAGCCGGGGTGCGAGACTGAATAGTAAGCGTAAATCGTCTGAAGGACGCGACGAAGGCCGGAAGGTCCTTGCCAAGGAACAATATGCTTCTTCCGGTACGCTATAGTGACGAAGTTCTGGCGGAGGCAGTAGGTCCCTAATGTCCGCTGTAGCAATCGTAACCAAAAGGTATCGTGAATGGCCAGCTTAGCCCAAACACTCGAGGTAGCGTCTTCCTTGTGGTGATTGATCAATAAATCAAAGGCATCCAGGGCAACGCTAAGACAATAGTCGTGTACTTTCCCGTTCCATCCTCCCCAAGTAGAGTGTAAATCCATAACACGAAAAGCGTGCGAATTGATCGTCCAGAACGCGCGTATCTTGCGTTTTTGAAGTTCTGTCATTTCCTCTTGGAGCGTGAGAGGTCGTGCCTTAGCAACTGTCGATTCTTGCGAAGGTCTTAGATGAAGCAGGGTAGAAAAAAGCTCCAAGGCGAGGGAAAACCTATCGCGCAAATCTGCTGGCTCGCTCACTGGTGCTTCGTCCGTGTCGAAGAAAGAATCGATGATCCTCTCATGCAGCTGTCGAGCTTCTGTCAGAGCTGTGGTCTTCTCCTGCAGCAAGTCGGGTGGGATATCCAAACGAGCAAGGAAGTACTGGTAAGGTCGAACTTCGTCTCTTCGAATCTTATGTTCGAATCGAGATGTAGGAGCTGACAAATATATCTGGAGGTGACGAACGCTCCAGACCGCCGCGTGCCTCAGAGCAGATAGCAAACCAGCATCCACGTGTTCTTGCTCAGACACAAACTGTCGAATTGCGCTCTCGAACTGGGCAAAGGGTAGAGGAAGCTTCACATATCGATCCGTTCCAGAGCGCCATCGAGAGCTATTACTCAAGATTGACTTGGAACGAAAAAGTGCCTGAAAAGCTCGGCGCCACAACACAATGTCTCGTTTCAACCGTAGAGCAGGAAAGGGACAGTCAGAGGATCCGAGTTCGCCAAAGAATTTGCGATCGATGTCAACAGCATGCTTGCTTCTTCGAAAGCGCATCAAGGTTGTCATACCGCTGGACAGGAAGACGGAAAATGACCTCCGCAGGTCAACAGAGAGCTCCAAGTGATCTTGACCGGTCGAGTGAACGATCCATTGGAGTCTTCGTAACGCCATCCAGACGTGGTTGACAGCCCGAAGAGTCTTCTTTGGGCTCATCTGGATTGTCGCATCATTCTCATATGTAGAAAGCAGTTGTTCGAGTCGCGAGAGGATGTGCATTTGGGCGGACCCCTTGTTGCTCGCATTCGAAATCGTCCCAAACCCGTTTTCGTCTCTTGAAGACGTGATATCACCTGCTTCCCGCTCCAGTGACTCCAGACTGATCGTATACAAAGCATTCGAAGGGATCACGGGTACCTGAACATTCTCGGCTCTCGACAGCGTTCCAATTTCGTTCCCCAGTAAGGAACCGTTGGCCGGCTGCTGAGCTGGCGGCTGCTGCCAAGTCCTTCGGGCATGTGCAGCACGTAGTTGGACGCTCATGGGAGCAGGGAAGAGTTCGAGGAGGTCGGCTGATCTAGTGATTTTGACCTTGGAAACAAAGACATCGGGTGATGGACGCTGGCGTGGACTAACGTCAGTTGCGAGCTGTTCCAATGGATCTTTTGGACGCGCAAGATTCGCAACTTCTTCACGACCCGGAGAGCGTAACGTGGCAATGGCGAGCCCTTTCAAGTAAGCCCATGTCGAAGCGTCACGTCTTCCGAGCCTCTGAATGGTGTAAAATCCCAGGTCGCCCACTATTGCAGCAGTCGCCTTCGGGTGGCCAACGAATCGGACAGAGAACGAAAGACGAGGGCTCGACCCAATGCGAGCATCCGACGAAGAACTCACAACACTTTGCCCATAGCGATTTCCCAAAGAAGGTAAATCGGGTTTAGAGAATTGGGGCTTTCCACTCCATGTCCTCCGCAACATTCAAAGCTTGCAAATTCGTTCCTTGACCTGCTAGGTTTCGTAGGAATCCTTGTGGTCGCATAGGTAGGAGGTGTGCCCTAAGTTTGGTCAGCAACAACCGTAGCAAAGCGAGAAAACTCACTAGAGGTGGGCAACCAGTCAGTACATCAGCTCGCGACCGCCAGAGTATGCAAACGAATAGTCAATCGCAAGTTTGTTGCTGACGAAAAAAATGTCCAGTTAGAAGTTAGTTTGTTGTTACTTATGTGCGTACCCTAACAGCGTACGATGCGTCCGTTCCACTTTGGGTCATAATATACTCTCCTACCGCAGTAACTCTCCTCTCTCGATTTCGACCTAACGACCATACAGCTGCTTACAGCGATAAAGGAAGGCGACATACACCAGGTGATTCTTTGAGAAACAGTAGAGATGGATCACGGAGATCATGGGGGACACGGAGGGCACGACATGCCTGGAGGAGATCATGGCGGCGGAATGGATCATGGAGACATGAAGATGTGTGCGGTGCGTGTTCAGGTATAATTATGCAAGCAAATAAGGCTGAGATATGGTCGGAATGAGTAGATGAATATGTCCTTTCACTGGGACCCTTCTGGCATTTGCCTCGTCTTTCCCTTCCTTCAAATCAGCTCCAGGGATTCTGCCAGCTTCCCCTTGTCACTCCTCCTCATCTTCACCATTGGTGTCCTCTATGAATATTCCCGGAAACGGGCTTCAGTCCTCGATAAAACACTGGCCGAGCTGAAGAGGAGCAGGCTGAGCGATAAGAAGAGAGATAGGAACGCTGGGCTGCCGGATTTGAGTGCCAGCGATGAGAGCTTGCTCGGGAGGGGAAGGGTCTCTGTTGAGGATGTGTCAGTTTCTCTTATGCTGACTTATCTTCATGCGGGCTGAGGATCTATCCAGGTTGGACAAGCGAACACGAGCGCTGCGCTCCCTTTGGTATGTTTTAAACGTCGCGATTTCTGTGAGCACATTCTTCACACCCTCCAGTATTCGAGGACTCATGCGCGAGTAACAAGTTCTATCTCATGCTCATAATCATGTCGTACAACGGATTTCTGATACTGGCGGTCCTCGCGTAAGCCGTATCTTTTTTCTATCACCACCACGAGACTAACGACGACAGTGATGTAGGGGAGGGTTTGTTGGCCATTTCGCCTTCTTTTCCAAAGAGGTCGAGGCTGGAGCTGATGCAAAGGGGATGTCATGTCATTGATTTTTTATTGTCTTCGTTGCTTCGTATGCCTATTCATTTATAAAGAAGAGCGATCTACTCACATTCATGACAGTCACCCGAGACATTTTGTTTCTTTGTCGTAGGCTCTATACCCTCGAAAGATCTCGGTATAATGGTATTCGACTCTTTCAAGTTGTTCCCTATTCTGGTATTTCCGGCATGTTGTCCAGCAATGACACTGAAGGAAAATCAAAGTCAACTGCCCCATGCTTTGTTCATTTGAATGAGACGCATACTCTCCATCCATTCATGGTTCCTATCATGAAGCATCGTGAAGCATCGTGCATGATGCACTAGCAGCTTAAGAAAGGAAGATACGTCTAGATATGATGACAGTTGATGATGTCTTCAAGCAGTGCGCCTGAGTTGGATGAACGATTGATTGGAAGAAACTGGGAATCAATGCTTGAAATGAGTGATTCTAGGTCAAGGTGAGGCCGTCTGCTTGACTCTCTGCCTCCGAACCTGGGAGCTAGAAAGCTACCCCTTGGCTCCCAGTTTGAAGCTTTTGCTGGCACCGCAAGCTTTCAACTTGAAGTTTGTTGTCTTCCAAACAACATAATATGAACTTGTCAATATTGAAGCTAAAGTAATAAATCCCCACTGAAGTATATCATTACCAGGGCATTATCCATTCGCAAACAGACAATGGAGACTCAGATTGCCCCATGACCTTCAGGCTTGAATCCAGTGTCTTGATTGCAGATGCTAAAAGCGTGCTTATAGGCGAAGGAGCACACCTCCAACTGATCCTCAGCCTCCTCCTAAACGACGGAAACCAAACCGCCTATTACAATTAGCAAAACAAGCTACCAACGAACAGGCTAACGCTATCATAAATCGAAGCAGATCTGTGACGTCTGATGATGAAGAGGAGGAGGATGAGCTGGGAAGCGACGAGGAGTACAGGCAGAGCTCCTCTGCCCAGAGTTCATTTGAGGAGGAGGAGGATCGTGGATCTGGATCCAAGACTAACAGCAAAAGTAAAAGGAAGGCGAAAAGGAAAGGGAAAGAGAAAAGGGCTCGCAATAGAAACAAGAGGGTAGTAGAGAGTTCTGAAGAGGAAGAGGAGGAGCCATTCCGTTATCCCAACCCCGATGTGATCACCAGGAAAAAACTCTTCGAATATCAACATCCTGTCGACACGGTCGTTCGAGACTTTGCCCTACTGGGATTTGCGAATGTTGCGGAGAGGGACGCATATATCGAGAGCCAGAAGGAACAGATCAACTGGGATGATTTCTTGACGGAGGACGAAAATGAGGTGGAAGCGGTTGTCCGCCATTGCGGTGCGTTTCTGCGTCACAACGATGATTCTCGACTCTCTGACAGTCAATAGAACCTCCTGTACTTCATCGCCATCGTCAACGAGCGATGGACTTGTATAGCGAGAACGAAGCAGATGAGGATGAAAACCTGTTGGCAGCCCCGCGCCAAGGCTCGTCAATATTATCTGTTCTATGTTTACTCTTCTCAGGAGGCTGCAGGCGTCTCAACGGCCAACCAAAGTCGCCTCTCCGCCATGGATGTCTTGGACGAAGACGAAAAGATTGATGAACTGAAGCCAGAAACTCCACAATATTTAGACTCAACAGTCAATGACGAAGAAATAGAAGAAATGGATCAAGATGGATTGTGAGCTTTATTCCTCACGCAACTTTGCTCTCTAACTCTCCATTTCGACCAACAGCGGTAATCTCGTTCCGCTACGCATACCTCCTTCAACTCCGGTGGAGCAGGATGCACAAATGCATATTCTCATGCTTCTCTCTGACCCAGTGTTCCCGCCAAAGAACATTTGTGACTTTGTCTTCGCGCCGCTGGACACCCACACGACCTCCGCGCGATCTGGCCTCACCACCTTCAGTGTCCAACAGTTATGTCCCTGCTTTTGGCGTCGCCATCCGAGGCAACCGCTGGTTCTGTTGAGGTGCGGAAACGCGAGGACAACAAGAGATGTTTGTGATGCCCTTATCCGCCAGAAAACCATCCTAGGTATAAAACAACTAAAGAGAGGCTATTGGCATCTGGACGGCGTCGAGATTCTCCCAAATGGAGAAGCATACGATTGGAATCATTGGAGTACGCAGCATCTCATCTTGTTTCCTCCCGACGCTGAACCGCGTTCGCTTAGACAGAGATTCCAACGTGTTGCCGAAGATGGAAGGTGATGATCTGAAAGAACTAAAACCTCAGCGCGTCCCAAACACTGAGCGTGCAAACTACAAGAACAAGTACAGTACGCCGGTTTCCCTATTCTATTTGGCTGTATAGATCATTGGGCAATAGATTCCCTGAAAGACCAAGATCTGGATCATGATCTCATGGCCACCGACCTATGGTGTCAATCCACTTTCAAGCTACTCGTTTACCCTGTAAACTGGGGTCAGCACTCGGCAAAACCAAGCGATCTGCTGGATTTTATTTTTAGGGAAACAAAAATTCGATCACTTATCGCAAAGGTCAGGCATACAAGTCTTGCTTTCAATTTTACACAAGCAATGATCACCTTCCGCTCTGATGAGGAATGTCACGTGGCTGCTCGAAAGCTCAAGGGCAGCAATTTTGTTCACTGGTTTCTCAACCAAAGGGGGAGTCGACCAAGGCATAAACTTGATCGAAATCCTAAAAGAGATCTGACGTTACACGTCGTAACGAGAGATGATGCGTGGGTACATCAACGGGAAGTTGAGGGCATTTCATGACCATTTTCCTGATCCCTGTCATACATGAAATGTATTTTTGTGCCTAGTTAAGTGCGTCTAATACATCATTGTCGTCTGCCCATGGAGGTGTATCTCGCATGAGCCTGATGGTTCCTTTTGTCGGGGTTGAAATAACGTGAGGTTGGTTGCCTGTCCCGTTTCTTACAACTGTCGCCACTATGTCTGAACTCAGGTTTAAGTCGTAGAAGGCCTTCGGCGCAGTTTCCACCGTCTCTTGAATTGAAAGACAGGCGATGGGGGTCGGTGGATTCGGGAGGAGGATATGCTCCCTGCTTGCAGCCTCAGAATCAATCCTGTTGAAAGCAGTCACTTACTGAAGCAACTGCACCAGGGAGTCTGGCTTATGAGCCGCCACAGAAGCGAAAAGTCGTGCTGCAGCCGCTGCTCTCCCATCTACGACATTTCATCAGCTTCTGGTAGACGTTTTGACAGAAGACTCCCTACCTGACTGCGGCTGGGTAAAGGTGTCATCTAATAGGCCCATTACAGCCTCCCAATTCTGCTCGTTCATCTTCTCTCCGCCATTTTTCACCACTTCTGCCAGTCCGTTCATCAGACTATTCCCAATGTCTTCTTCCCCTTCTTCAGCTCCTCTCGCACTCGCTGTCAGCTCAGTTACGACCGCATTGGGAGTGCCGAGACGCATGAGTACCCCCAAGGCTCGGCTGGATGCGCTTCGCACTGCTGCACTGGCAGGATCCGACAAGTTCTTCAAAAATGTCCTTTGTAGCTGCGGGAAAAATGGCCGAACAAAGGCAGGAACTCGTTGAAGTAGAGAAGTTAAAGTGTTCAAGATGGCCGTTTTGACAGGCGCCGGAAAACGATCTCCGATGATACGTATCAGCGGTCCAGTTAACTGAACTACGAACGCCTACGAGCTTACATGTCAGTTACCTCAAGCAGTTCCAATGTTCCGAACCTTTATGGCTCCTTCGGAAGTGCGTTCAACAACATCACCTAACCCCAAAGCGGCTTGCTCTCGTTGTTCGGGTGTGCCTGTCAGCAGAGCTTGAAGCAAAATCGCTGTGGACAAGTAAGGTGACGTTTCTTGAACGTAATAGGTGACCCACGCAAAACAGGTTTTAGGCCATTTGGTCGACAGAAACCAGGCAGGTCAACTCCAGGTGTGCCAGTCCCCTCTATCGTTCTGCGCAAAGGGGACACTAGCTCGTTCATCTCCTCTTTTGGAATCCGCTTCACGAGCTCATCCAATGCATTCCACGCCTCTTCCACGACGGTAGCTACCGCATCACCAAACAAGGACACCAGCTGCCGAATCCAGTCCACTCGATATTGGCTGAACCGCATACTGGCAACCTGGCAGAACTGTTTGAAGAGCTGGCACCCAATGACCCGCTGTTCTGGTCGGTTAGATTTCGCCAGCCCAAGAAGATGCTGCTTTCGTGATCAGTGAATAGCAAAATAACGAATGAAACACACCATCATGAGGCCATACAGAGCATCTCGTTCCTGAACCGAAGATAGCACTGCTGATAAGGCATCATTTAATTCCCTTTTCGTTTCTTCGTTATCGCATGCTGAGAGTTCATCTTTTAGGGCATCAAGAATGTCGCTTATCCTTCTCGTTAGGGCAGGGCCGGCGACGGTCACAAGGGAAGCGAGTGCTCGAGCGTTGAAAGCGGATATCGGTCTCGCAAGAAGGGTGGGAAGGAGGACAGGGAAGATGACGGTGCTTCGAACTTCCATAACCTCCCTTAAAGCTGCTAAAGCAGCCTCTGAGTTTCCACCCGGTTGCCTCAAGGCTTCTAGCAGTGTAGGTATGGTTTCATCGATAGATCGCGATCCGATATGAACTTGGGCAAGGTCAAAAGCTTTGGCTGCTGCAACTCGGACAGTCGGTTCACCATCCACGAGAGCTGATAAATACTATTAGAAAGTACCGTCGTCATGATGCGAAAGCACGAACCTCCACGAATGCAGGCAATAATGTCATCCTCAAGTGGCTCCAACTGGGACTTCATGACGTTGGCCATTAACTCAGCTAAGGCCAAGCAGGCACCTTCACGGGTAGCAGCACTGTCGGATTGTAGGGCTTTCTGTAATATTGCTATCACTTCCCTCATCAACACCTGCATTGCCTGACTGAGTTCTGGCCACATAACACTTGAGAGACGCCTACCTCTCCTAGCTTTCGGCAGGTCTCGCCCATGCAACGAGCGGCCGTCTATTCTTGCGCTTTTGAGCACTACTCATGAAGAAGTGTAGATGATTCGGACGCACCTGACGCTGTTCACGTCCGGAATTTGCCAATGAACGGATTAAAAGTTGCACTACAAACCGATGAGGGGGTTCACGGCCATCTGAAAGGGTAGACGCACTGAGTATGCGTAAAATATCCCGAATAGTGCGAGGCGTGTTCGACACCAAAGCTTTCCAAACATGGATTGCCGCCTGCCGGATGACACCAACAGAATCCTGTCGAACGATGAAAAGTGAGGCAAGCACTTTGTCTCTCCGTTCCTTCCCAAGTGCATCCAACAAAGCTTTCTTGGATGGTTCAACGGTGCTGTCTTCGACGTCTTCCTCGGTATCCATCTCTGCTTTCCCGCTGATGCCCGAGAGCCGGAATAATAGGTCTCCTAACAGCTGGACGGAGCTGCCATCGTACTCTTAGCTCTGAAGAGGTGTGCTGTAAGGTTGCTTTACCTGTGCCGTATGCGCCAGTTCTCGCTGAAAAGCTGGTTCTCCAACTCCGGAAGTAGAAGCTCAACAGCTCTATTTGAGTGACTGGACACGATCATCCTTCCACATCTCATGCTAGCTTCTCGTACGTTCTCCGAATCGTCAGCCAGACCAGAGAGGACTGGGGGAATAATGGAAGCAAGGTAAGGGGAGAATCGATCACCAAATGTTGCTGGAAGAAAGACCAAGAGTGACATATAACCTTCCCGCACTGTCCGCAGCGTGAGCTAGAGTGCTACAGTAAAGCCTCCTTACCGTATGGACGATTATTAGCGGTGTTCTCAATAATACTGGGAAGCATTTCTTCGAGGCGATGTAACCCCAATCCAGCCAAAATCTCTGACACGCCTTGAGCAGCTCCTTGTTGATCTACACCCGAGGCATCGGATTTCAAAACAGCTAGAAGAGAGTCCAGTAGATCGGGAAATTTTTCTTCTCCCAAACGTTCCACAAGGCTGCCAAAAGCCTTTGCAGCAGTAGCACGCGCCTCTGTCGCAGAGATTAGGATAGGTAGACGTATAAGGAATAGAAGATGAACCTGGTACTGGGTCCACAAGGACCTCCCTCACTCGAGGGACAAGTTCATTCAGATAGGCAGCAATATCATCGGCTTCTGTGAGAGACGCAATCTGTCCCACTATCTGAGATGATTTGCGCTTGATTTCAGAGGACCTCTCTTTCAATCCCCTGTCGAGGATGGGAATAACCTAATGAGGGTTAAATAAATCTTGAACTATCAGTCAGATAAAAACTCACAAGTGCCAGAGCGGGGCCATCAATATAGTGAACAAATGTCGTCGTTAATAATGTTTCTAACGCTTTAGCGGTTTTCTTTGTAGGGTCCACAAGGGCATCGAGTAGAATGTTTTGCATGTTGCGGATTTCAGGACTGGTGATAACCTAAAGGATATGTCAGTACAAGGGCTAGTAGTCAATATCGACGACAGACATCACCGAGCCTTTTCAAACTCTTGTTAGCAGCTTCCTTTACCGCTTTGTGAGTGTCGGTCAAAACAGCCGTCAACTTAGGAATGATCGTTGGGAGAGACTCGGCTAGCTGACGTGGTGCCAAATTGGCCATCGACCCCATGAGGTCAATAGCACCCTTCTTTGGTCGCCATTGTTTCTCGTCCAAAGCATCTAGGAGTGAAGGCAGGATGAGTTTGACTCCGTGGCCACTGAGACCTCTCATCACAATGTTCGCAGCCGCTTGTGTTGCTTCCTGAACATCCTTCGCGGCGTCGCCTAGGCATGTAAGGAGAGTCGGAATGATTTCGATAATATAGGGTTCGAACAAACGGCCCAAAGCCTCCGACATGATTTCGAAGGCAAAGATAGCGCCTTGTCTCCTCGTCGACGTCTTCTTGTCTTCTGCAGCCACTTTAAGCCTTGAAATTAGGTCCAGTTCTTTTATTGTAGACACCCCGCGACCTAAAAGACGAATATTCAGAACAGTGCTGCCCTATATGTGTTTTGCTTACCTTTGATGGCTCCTGCGAGACCGTACGCTGCTCCTCTCCTTTCTGCATAGGTGTCGTCTGAAAGACAACGCCGCAGCAGAGTTTCGACCAGGTTGGTGGATTCGTCATTCCGGTCGGGAACAAGAGGAGGTAGGCAAGCTGATACAGCGTTTTGAACGATCTCAGACGGGGTCCTCAGAGCCTCCAACAACCTCGCAGTCACCATAGCCACGCGCGGATCCCCAGCTTCTAGATGCCTCGCGAGTCGCCCAAAGAGGATCACAACCCCTTCAGTGACATGATCCGATGTTGCTGAACTTTTTTTGTCATCTTGAAGGTGAGCCTCGAAGGTTGCGATCAACTCTTGCAGTTGTGCCTTTCCATGAGCATCGATGATGGCACTTGCCGCCTGAAGGAGAGCGGTGAGAAGGCAACTCACTCAGGTCAGAATTAAAAACCCACGGTTAGCATCTCTTTTCGCACTTCTTCGTTTCGATCCCCCAAACCATCGCCTTTAAGCAATAGAGAAAAGACCTGGCGCACATTGGATGTTGTGTATGACGAAGCAAGAAGCCCCAAGCTCAAAGCGATCGCACGCCTTTCTTTCCATGGGTCTTGACGATCCAAAGAAGCTTCGATCACCATCCCGAACCTGAAGCACCGTTCAGCCTACAACATATCCAGCTGATGTCATGCCTACTTGTCGTATTCGATTCCAAGTGGTTTGTTCTTGTATCGCCTTGAGCGTTAACAAAGTCAAAAAAAGCCACGTACTTTCACTTGGTACAAGCCCACCAAAGCTGTTAGAACGTCGTCTACTTGCTCTGGGTACAATGTGACGGCTGTAGCGATACTGTGTGCAGCAGAATCTCGAACAACAGCGGACGTGGATTCTAAGGTTCGTGTTAGGGAATAGAGCATCATCAAAATGACGCACCCAGATATTTAACGAGGACAAGGACTTCTTCAGCAGGCACATCTAAACCATTTTCTTCCCACACTTCGGTTGCTGCCTGCTTAGTCTTGCTATCCGAATCGTGACACAAGATCCAAAGCTCAGGTGACCATGTCAAATCTGTTAAGTCCAAGGCCTAGCGACTATCAGCACTGTCTGAGATACGCAATAGAGCCCTCACTAAAAGAGCCTGGGCACATGCTTGACGGACTTGCACGTGATCAGTAGCTGAAGACTGTAATAATACCTCAATTTCCTCATTTGAGGCATTCTCTTTAGAAGCGCTGGCTACGTCCTCTAACGCTGCGTTTGCTGTTCTGACCAGCTGAGGATATGTGGAGAGAACCTTTATGAGAGTTTGGATGATCACTACTCGAGGAAAAGCAGAATTGCTGCCTGGAAACGAAACTGAGCATGCGAACGCTTCAAAGTTGACCACTTACAAGAACGGCCATGAAAAGAAATAAAATCCACAGCCAACGTGATTTGTTCGTACGCTTCATCTGTAGCTTCTCGACCCAGGCCTTGGCCACCTTCTGTGATGACTCTCTGAACCAATTGCAAGGCAACAGAGAATGTTCCGACGTCAAAAGCCTGTCTTTCCGCGAGAAATCTCAATCGGTATAAAAACTCTTGTAACGAGCGCTATCCTCGGCAATCATTTCGGGGGCTTTGTGTTGTACTGCAATAGTGACTTACAGCCCAGATCTTCCGCAAGATAATCTGATGGGAGGATTGATGTTCCAAAACAGCGTAGGATGGCTAAAGCTAGCAATGTTCTGAAAGACTCTAGTTTTGAAGAGCATACGGTAGATATGTGCTACACAACAGCTTAGTATCGGCTGAATATACAGGTTTACTTACAAGAAACGTAGAGAATGCTTGGTTTGCGATCAATCGGGAAATTTCCAACTGAAAGATGCCCAACAAAAGCTGCACAAGCGATCCGATATGTGGGCTTCAGGCTCTCCGGATTGGTCTCGACGCAAGCATCGATGACCGAAAATGCACGTAGGACAGTGCGAAGAGCGTTGTCAACACGTTCTCGTACTTGTGATTCTTTCACTAGTTGAGCCTTCACCAGTGCTTGGTCAGCCTTTGAAAGAGAGACAGCCGTGGTGCTTTGAGGTTTCTTTTGAGCGACTGATCGTCGAATTTCCGCTTCCCACTCTTCAAGAGCTTTTTGTTTCTGGTCTTTTGTAGTGCTGCTGTTGGTTTGTTTTGACGAAAGCACATCGACATAAGTCGTCCCATCCGGTGTTAACCATATGCCGCACTCCTCACTTCCTGCAAATCTGTACTTATCAGGAGTGAGATCGGAAATGACTGTTTCGACGAATTTTGGCACTGCGACTTCTGGAGCGGCCAAGGCGAGAAAGCCCGCCGCTCGGAATACAGCTGATCTGAACCACTGACTTTGTTTCTACTACACATGAGCAATGGATCAAGAGGTGATCAAAGAGGTTACCCCGAATTCTCGTTCCGTTGACCAAAGGATTTCTAGAAGTCGATCAATATTGCGTTGTATTGCGGCGCTAGGAGATAATCCGGCTGTTTGGAGCATTTCAATCCAAGGACTGCTCGATTTTCCACCTCCCCTATAGTTCAGCGTGTGTCCTCTCGATCCCCCCACACTCACCGATCAAAGGGTGGTTAGCAACTATGATCCATCGCAACAGTAACTCCTCCTTTTCAGAAGATTGTACACTAGGTGACAACTGTGAAATTCTACTAAGGATGGAGTTCAACCTTGGACCAAGCACCGGTAAGTCATCGTCCTCTTTCAGTGATAGGAAAGCCACGGGGCTCGATTCATACTGCGAATACACAGATAGATGGATTAGAGATACGCTAAGCAGCATTCTGACACGCACTTGTAGAAGCCATTCTCGTAAACCATCACCCAGAATTGAATTCCCTAGTCGAGGGTTCTGTAGAATGATTTGTGATATTAAATCGAGCGCCATTTGGCGGTTGGCATAGTGAGGACTAAGCAAGGCCAAGTGTACCAGGGGCATTCCGATTGTTGGTCTATGGAGTTCTCTTCAATCATTGTTCTGAGCAGAAACACATACGGACCGGACTTTCTCTCTCTCCAATGCTTTTGGGTCCGCGAGAAAGATCGCCTTTGCCAAAGTCGACAAGAACATTTCTTCTTCAGATTGTTCTCCCAAAACCTTTTTCCAAACTCTCTCATTCAACAAGATGCTAGGTTTCGGTTGTATCGACAAGAGAGAAGCCGGGGAGAGTGGTGGTTTCACAAATCTGGAGGACACGTCTGGAATCTTCGACAGCTCGGGAGCGTTGGATACCGAAAGGAGGATGAAAAGGACTATAAAAATGTCTGGCCAGTTATCTCGCGCCATCAAGAAGCCATCTTGATAAACTGGCTTCAGAGTTGTGTCCATGATTGGCAGGAGATCCTTCAAGAGATCGACTTTGTGGCTGGATAGACTGACATTTTGGGAATCTCTAATTCGACTCGAATTCATGGCATTGCGACCGAGCAAAGCGATCAAGATCCCTTTCCAAATATGCTTTTTCGACTCCTTGAGAACTTTTGCGAGGACTGCAACTTGATCTTGAGACAGCTTCCAGTGGCACTTTTCTTGACGAGAATCGAGAAGAACACTCAGGTGATGGCCTAAAATTGCAGCTAAGCTCCTAAGGCAGAAATCGTTACTTTCTCTAGCCAATACCGTGACTGCTGTGTCCACAAGGATGGCAGAATGGTTTAAAGCAACGTCCTGTTCTTCTTTTCGAATCGGCGAGGTGGTGTTGAGTATCTCGAGAAGAGTTTGACGATGTTCAGGCGAAGCGGTCTTGCCCGTCTTGAGGATGACAGTAATCCCATCGAAGGCATTGGGATAAGAGTTCCGGCCATATGCTGCATCGAAAAATATGTTGTAAAGTTTGATGACACTTGTTCGGACAACTGGATTGGCAGACTTTGAGCACTCCAATAATCTCGGTGCCAATTTGAGTCGGCAAGCTTCAATATCTCCAATGTCCTCTGGGCCTCGGCCAAGCGTGATGAGACGACTAAAAAAATCGAAACAGATAGGGAGGACAATCTCGGGAGATCGAAGAAGTGCCTTTTCAATCGTTGGGAAAATATCTTTGTGTGCCTCAAATTGGATCAGTGACTTGGTTTTCAGGCTGAAAATGCCATCAAAGAGCGTAAGATATGTTGCAGGGTTGAGAACCAATTTGGAACCGAAAATATGTGTGGTGAGGAAGTTGATGGCGGCTGAAGCCTGCGCCAGCGAGAGGGGCTCAGAAGAGATCGATTTTTGTTTTAACAGAAATCCAAGAAATGGAGCGTGCTGAATTGAGATATTGGAGGAGGAAAGTGTATCCTCTAGCAACAGATTCACAACTGTTTCGTTCTATAAAACAGTCAATTTCTCAGATTCTCAGATATAAGACGATAACCTGAAGAGAGCTTCACCTGTCTCAGAAGGCGTTCGAAATGCCTCAGCTGTCTCTTCATCTCTCGTTGCACGGCTGTTCGTTTGGGTATTGCCGTGTCGTCGTTATAAAGAATCAAGGAATTGAAGAGAAGAGTTATAGAATTGAGCAACGATTTTGGTGTCTTCGGAAACGTTGGAGATGTGGAAAGTAAAACCAAGGACCAGGCCAAAAGCGAAAGTCGCCCTTCGATGGAGCTGGCTCTCCGATCAGCCATTATCCTTACTCTCAGTGAGAGTGATCTCACCCAGCCAGGGCTTCATTATTTCTGGTGACTGTATTGTCCAGCCACTTCTCTAGCATTTCCCATAGCTTGATTCGGGCAGCTCTTTCGTCTTCTGGAGTTCCGCTCGTCTCCCTTTTCGAAGACGTGTGATCGGACAGTACAGCTTCTACAAAGTCTCGCAAAAGTCGACGGCTGTCTCCATCTTTCATGGGCAGATTATAAGCGGCAAGCAGAACTTTGAGTACATCTGAGATCTGCTTTGGAGAAAGCTCTGCCATGACACCATTCAACCAATGAACCAAGGTGCAAGAAGTTCTCACCATCTCTATTTGCTCGACTAATAAGTAACTCCAATAACCGGCGCCTTTTTCCCGTACGACCAGCTCTTATATCTCTGGGCAAGTGGCTACCCGCAAAGCTATCCCAGTCTGACATGGCATCTTCCAGCTCTTCATCCTGACCACCGCGGTCCTCATCATCAGGCTCAGTAGTTTCCAACCAACTGGTGACAACTTTCTTCGACATGTTCTCATACGACACGACAGATCGTCTTGCTCGAAAATGTTTGCGTTTAAAAAAGATCAGGTCACGTGATAGATGTTCAGCCTTGACTCGAGGTCGAGCCAGCTTTTCGGCTGATGGTGCAGAGTGGTTGCTTTTCTGTCATTCAATTATGAGGAGACTAAGGAGGAAGTAAGACTTCTCTCCATTCTCTCCATGTTCATGTCATTGTCCTACGAGGCAGTAATTGAAGCGACAACGTTACATTCAATGGATTCAATGTTAACTGCATTCAAACTTCATGCATTCTGACGGGAAGACGCACACATGGAAACACGAAAATGACCCAAATCACCACAATTTTCACAGCCCAATCCAACTAATCTTCCCTCCAGGGTTATGCAGAACTGTCTGCCCAATTTTTATCCTGTGACTAGAATCTGTACCTCGACTTTGACTGCTCTGCATGGTACCGCTGCTGAGGGCAGGGCTCGGTGCTGCATTGACAAAGGCTTCCTGCCGTCCATTGCTCAACAGTGATGAACCACGTTCATATTCAGCGGTTGATGCTGTGGACATCTGAGCGGGAATGTCTAGTGGCGGCGGAAGGAATGAGTCGACTGGCAGGAATGATTCCGCCGACCATTCGAACCAAACTTTGCGTCGTTCTGTGAGGCGGAACATATGAACGTCCAACTCTGAGCGCGCGGGAAGATAGAGAGGATCCTGTGGACTAATCAGCAACCTGAAATGAAGCTGGACAAACTATCCAAGTACCTTGAGTGGGAAGAGGATGGGGAACCATGACAGCATTTCTTGGTCTCCTCGTTCAGGGTGTATCGAAAGCGTGACATCGTTGTACAACACCGCTTCAAAATACCCTGCAAATCCATGACAGATGCCTGCCGAAGGGATATGAAAGGTGAGAGAGGCAGTTCGGATGTTATGGTGGTTATTGAGCGGTAATCCTATGTCACATTATTCACGTTTCATGTATGAGGCCTAGGTACTTACCCTTCCCGTCCGTCATGAAGGATGATTCTGGGCCGTGGAAAAAGTTCCAGCACTCCTGCACTTTCTCTCTGTCTTCGCGTCCCCCTCGGCCACTCAGGATGTGGAAAGCGTTTAGCATGACAACGTAAGGTTGTTCCGCTGGACGACCTTCTGGGCTGTTGATCTTGAAAGTAGGGGAGGACAATTCCGCATGAATCTTCGAAGTTGTGATGGGTGCAAGCCAGGATGAATACGAGCAGGGAATTGATACTCCTGATTCTGTTCATACATCAGCAACTGCGGCAGAGCGAGCAAGACAACGCGCCATCTAGGCAACGGATCACACCATCTAAGCACTCAGGGCTCAACTCATTGTCACCAAAGCTACCCAATAGTTCAGAAACGAGGATATCAGCCTTCTCTGTAGGACTGAAGTCTCGCATGTCTGAAAATACAAGGGTAACGTTGGATCCCCATTCAAGGGCTTTTCGTTCTTGCAATCTGGACGCAGCTATTTAGTGATTCTTACGAGGATCATGAAAACGCACATGACGTAGGCATTTGGATTCTTTTCTACCGCTGTGAGCTGAATTGCCCTCCCACTCCGTTCTGACGCGCTTAAAGCGGCTGCAACTAGGGGGCCACGGCCTGCACCACAAACGAGGACTTTGACAACACGGTTGGATGGCCGGTCAAGAAGAGCTTGATAGATTGCCTGTAGTCGCATCAGTACCGTTCAACCCAGAGGATGCTAAACGTGCCTCTTCGTATTGCCGATACTTCACTGGATCACGTTCAAAGCCCTCGTACGTGTCGTCGCCCAGGTTGTCCATCAAAGGTTGGAGAGGAGATTGGAGATAATCCTATTGCACGTCAACGATGGACCCAATTCAGAGAAAAGGTTACCTGATATCCGTTTGCGAATACTTCTACTGGCGTTTTCTCAGGTGTGTTCTTTTCCAAATATCGAATGTAGGTTGCGTAGGCATCCTGGCCTCCACTCTGATGAAGGTTTTTGTTGATGCCCTCCAACACAATAGTAGGCCTGAACTAGTGCCAGATGTCAAATCGCAGGGGAAACTGCTTAGATCGAGGACCAACCTTTAAGATTCCCTTTATAAAGCTTTGACATGCTTTCGAAAGCACTGGAAACTGTTTAGCGTTTGGGATGAACGACGACGCTGGTATGAAGACAGCCTTCAGTGGTTCCGCATGCCAACGGTGTGAGGAGGACGAGGTAACGGGTAAAGCGGGAGGAAGGTCAACAGCTGCAGAGACGACCTTTTAGTCAAAGCGAATGCAATAAAACACAGGAGACGCACCCACGGAAAGACGAGTATCGTATCCGCAAACGTGTCGTATTGCATTCCACCAGTCCCAAGATTGTGCATACGGATCAATTTGCGACGTGGATGTTGCGAGATTGGCGATGAGAGGCACACGCACGACAAGCTGATTCCCCAATCAGAATGAGGATTTCGGTTGAAGGAAGAGATTAACATTCAGGTTCCAATTCCTCAGAGCAGCTTTGATAGCTCGAGCATAGTCAATCACGAACTTGTCGTTCCTGATAGGTGGCAAAACGATCTCTCCAACACGTAAATGCTGACAATACGATAATTCCTGATTCAGTGCTAGCTCGCAATCCAGCCGCACACCTTCGGATTCCGAGTCGAGCTCCAACCAGGGAGAGATGAGCCCGATAATCGACCCAATTTCCTCTGTCACCTCGTTCAGTACGTTTTCAAGGAGGGCAAACGGGAAGGTCACCTGTACGGGTCACATTCACCTCTCCCCTCTTAAACGCTGATCCGTCATTACCTGCCCTCCACATCTCTGCCATCTTGATTCTGGCTTCGTCTTGATCTCTGTTCTTCGGTTGACTGTGACGGGGTCTTGTTTTCCTCTTCCGCTTATTCTCTTGCTCTGGAATCGTGATTGTGGCATCTTCTCTTAAGTTTCCCCAGCTCCCATCATCCTCCACCTCTACTTCCATCTCTGCTGGTTCCTCATCGGTTGAGGAAATGCACATCTTCTCCCATCTCGCCTTCCAGTTGGAGTTGGTGATCGGGACGACGAGTAAGTCGTACTCTTTTCGCACACCGCCTTCCTGAGATACGAGGTGCTGTTGTACTAGTCGCTGTACTGGCGATGGGGCTAGAAGAGGAGCAGGAGAAAAGGCAGAGGGTCCGATCGGGAAGGTGGGGTGTTGTGAACCAACAGGTTTAGGAGTTGAGGGAGTGAGAGGGATCTCGGCTTGTGGGATGCTAAGAGCAATTTGGATGCGTGGAGAATAATCCATCCTATCAGAAAAGAAGTTCAGCAAGTGCCAGGTAGTTAACTCTGTATGTTAAACAAGGGAACGCGTCTGCTCGAGATTTTTTCTGCCAAATCAGCAGCGCGATGAATTTGCCCTTCTAAAAATACGCTCAGGTGCTTCTACAGGCGTGATCAGGGGACGCAAGGCATGGTGTTTGTGAAAAACGGGCAAGGATCTTTACACTCTCAACCCCTCTCTCACTCTCATAATGACGCAGTTGGGTTCACTCACGTTTGGACTGTAATTTACCCACACAATCAATCTCCCGCAAACCTATCTGCGGCTCCTTGTTGACAATCCTCCGTGCTGCTGCAATTTTGATGGTCTTGGCCGTCGTTTTTTCGCTCGTTTTCGTGACGCCAATTCTAACTTGCGTCCCGCTTCTCGGGGTTGTCGATAAGCCAAGCTGCTACGTAACCACCATAAAGGAGCATAGATTTCTTCGTAACATTCCGCCCTTTTTCGAGCATATACAGCGTATAAGGCCTACTAATAGATTCACGAGCATCATGATCTCCTCCCAGCCTGCCTTCCAACAGATCCCGATTATCGTCGTCGAGAACGAAAAAGGCGAGCTCGAAAAAGCATCTCAATGCCTCGATGGGGAGGCTGGTCTTAGACACGAGCACCATAAGCGCTCAAAGAGCGCATTTGTCACCTTCTTCGCTGTCTTATTGTTCGTTTTAACGGCCGCATCGTGGCTTTTAACGGACTGGCTGTATGAAAGTACAATGGGAAGGGATATGGAATTGCAGAAGAGACAGAGTGATGGATCGTCTGGGAACAACAATGATAACGTTTTCATTGACAAGAAGTACTATCTCATGTACGTTGATCTTATCCTTGAGGAGCTAGAGGTGATGTGGTGATAATAGAGTGATATTTGTTGGCCTGCTCCTCGTTATTCTGGCTGCAATCATGGTATCAGCCTGGTGCTGTCAAGGAGTTTTCCGTAACCCATGCTGTTGCCCTTGTTACCTCGTGAGTCTTTCCTACCCTTGTACCTGCTGTTAGATTGACTATTGCTCAGTGCGCTTGCTGTGGTTGCTTGTCCATCCTGGAGTGCATCGGGTGTGGATTGTGTTGCGAAGGATTGTCCGAAATTCAAGGATAGGCTGGTTCGTCGCGTTTTTCTGAAGGCTTGGCTCAGACTGAGGCGTGGTTTGTGGTACAATCAGGATGATCCAAATGCCGACGACCCGTTTACGTATTTTGAACGATGTCAACTGTCTTGCGATCAAAACAAGCGATTGTAGGAAGGACGCTTTTCAGTGCTCATACAAGCACGGACTCTGAAGCTTTGAAAGTTGCATTTATTCTGTGTATACCCTTTGTGGACCGCTACTTGTACCTCCTGAAGCTTGCACCTTGAATTTGTAGTTAACACGAACCGCATTCTTCTAGCAGCAGCAAATCGATTATTCCAATTTGATTCCATAAATTTAAGATCACATCATCGCTAGTGCATCATTGGCAACAAAGCTGTTGTTTTGATTTGCAAACTCCCTTTTCCCTCCACACTACATCTTCTCCAACTGTGTCGCGCCTTCAATGGGAGCGACTCCAGCCCATCGGTTGCATGTGTAGTATTCCACTTTCAGGGGCAACGTTTTCAATGAAGGGAAGAGTGGGCTTCGCAAACAAATGTTGTCGCCTGCTCTCAGCGTTCAACTTCGATGATGCGTCGACAGGTCAAACACGCACCCAGTCCATCCGACCCATGGGTCAATGGATCGTAACATTCCGCCCTTTTTCGAGCATATACAGCGTATAAGGCCTACTAATAGATTCACGAGCATCATGATCTCCTCCCAGCCTGCCTTCCAACAGATCCCGATTATCGTCGTCGAGAACGAAAAAGGCGAGCTCGAAAAAGCATCTCAATGCCTCGATGGGGAGGCTGGTCTTAGACACGAGCACCATAAGCGCTCAAAGAGCGCATTTGTCACCTTCTTCGCTGTCTTATTGTTCGTTTTAACGGCCGCATCGTGGCTTTTAACGGACTGGCTGTATGAAAGTACAATGGGAAGGGATATGGGATTGCAGAAGAGACAGAGTGATGGATCGTCTGGGAATAACAATGATAACGTTTTCATTGACAAGAAGTACTATCTCATGTACGTTGCTCTTATCGCTTGAGGAGCCAAAGGTGACGTAGGGACAATGAAGAGTCATATTTGTTGGCCTGCTCCTCGTTATTCTGGCTGCGATCATGGTATCAGCCTGGTGTTGTCAAGGAGTTTTCCGTAACCCATGCTGCTGCCCTTGTTACCTCGTGAGTCTTCCTACTCTTTCGCCAGCTTGTAGATTGACTACTGCTGTCTAGTGCGCTTGCTGTGGTTGCTTGTCCCTCCTGGAGTGCATCGGGTGTGGGTTGTGTTGCGAAGGATTGTCCGAAATTCAATGACAGGCTGGTTCGTTTTGTTTTTCGGAAGCCTTGGCTCAGACTAAGATGGTACAATCAGGATGATCCAGCTCCCGACGACCCGTTTACGTATTTTGAACGATGTCAACTGTCTTGCGATCAAAACAAGCGATTGTAGGAAGGACGCTTTTCAGTGCTCATACAAGCACGGACTCTCAAGCTTTGAAAGTTGCATTTATTCTGTGTATACCCTTTATGGACCGCTACTTGTACCTCCTGAAGCTTGCATCTTGAATTTGTAGTTAACAGGAACGCATTCTTCTAGCAGCAGCAAATCGATTATTCCAATTTGATTCCATAAATTTCATATCACATCATCGCTAGTGCATCATTGGCAACAAAGCTGTTGTTTTGATTTGCAAACTCCCTTTTGCCTCCACACTACATCTTCTCCAACTGTGTCGCGCCGTCAATGGGAGCGACTCCAGCCCATCGGTTGCATGTGTAGTATTCCACTTTCAGGGGCAAAGTTTTCAACGAAGGGAAGAGTGGGCTTCGTAAACAAATGTTGTCGCCTGCTCTCAGCGTTCAACTTCGATGATGCGTCGACAGGTCAAACACGCACCCAGTCCATCCGACCCATGGGTCAATGGAGTGCCGCACTTCTTACATGCGACCCAGCTCACTGAATACACAAGTCAGTGTTCAGAAGAATCGATCAGAGCACGATGTGCCTACCATCATTTCCAGAATCAGCCTTCGTGAAAGCCTCGATCGTCTCTCCCTCGAGCTTGACATTAGCCTTTGGGACGAACAGATAGGTGGCATAAGCTAAAAGGCCGAAACATCAGCTTCCTAAGCCTTTACAACTCCATCCAACGCACGAGATCCACCGCTGAGTTGACAATTATCACAGTCTGTAAACGGGTTAGCATCCAGCTCCTTCGATTAGGGCAACCTCATACGGCAGCTGTCGTTCTCTCAAAAATCAGACTCGTAAATAAGGGATCGATGGGAGATCTTACGTGACATGTGTAGCAGAATTTCCATCTTCAAGCGTGAGGTTCACTGCTCCGCAAAGGCATTTTCCAGTAGAGGCCATCTCGAATTATTTTCCTTTGGTTGCACGCGCTTTGGACGTTGTTGGCAAATATGGGAATCTTGGGAAACAGTCAAGATTTATCGATGCGCGACGTGCAAAAGGCAGTGCGGTACCGGGATTCCCGGACGCTGTGACTTGAAGCGATGCCCATTTGTTGCGAACCATGCAATTCATGCCTTTGAAAATGACAAGTGAGTGCGCACGTTCAAGTCGAGTTCGTTCTAGAAAGTGTGCTTGCATGCCGAATTGTTCATTCGGGAAGGCGACGCAGGTCCCGCGACAAGGAAAACAATCGGAAGGCAGCTCTCATTTTGCAGAGAAGGATGTTATAACAAAGCCAGGTTGAAAATTGGGAAGATGGAGATTTTGTAGCTTGAGGACTATGTCTTATGTGAGATGTTCTGGCGTTGTGCGCAAAGCAAGTGAGTTGCGATTGTCTTTTGAATATTAGACTGTAAGCAGGTCCATTGCTTCTTTCAAGTAACTTCAGAAACAGGTTCATTCGGTTGTGCCTGCAAAGACTGATTACACCGTGATAGAAATTCAAGCGATAGATAAACCAAGAGCCAACTCACTTTAACCCGGCTCTCCAGCCAATTCTTTGAGCTTTTGTGAGTTCATGTTGGACTTGCAGCTTCAAGGTGTGAATGTTGCCTCAAAACGCGTAAAGGTTGGCTTCAACCATCCCGCTCCTTTATATATGCCTCTTACAGACGACACGCCGAAGACCATGCATCACAAGTCAGCAACATTGCGTGCTCCCTAGGGATGTCACATGACTCGCGAGCGTAAGAATGACACAACAAAGTGATGAAGCAGTCAGATAATTGGACTTGTTGTTTCTTTGCAACCTTGTTTAGCTAGCAACATTTCGAATTTAAACACTGACGATCTACGATCCTCTACTCCATCTTGTTCAACTGAACGGCAGCATCTAGTGGCTTCAAGGTTTCCCAGCGATTGCAAGTGAAGAATTCTGCAACAATGGGGGAAGGTTTGAGGGTAGGTAGCAATGGGCTCCTGACACCTATGTTCTCCCCTATTGAAATAAAGATCTCAGAAAACGGCATTGCTGAGGGAACGAGACGCACCAAGCGCCTTCGAGCCGTGCGTAATGGGCTAAAACGCGTGTATATCGATGAGAGAGCAACGTATGAGAATGCTGAAGGCTTCAGCTTACCGAACCGCATTTAGCACAAGCATCGTATGTGACTGATTAAGGGAATCGACCATAAGTCCATGGCTCCTACCAAAGGATGTTGACAAGCGGCTCACCATCATTTCCAGAATCTGCCTTGGCTATCGTGGTGATCAAGGTACCGTCCACCTTGAGCCTTGATTCGGGGACAATGAAATAAGAAGCAATTGGCGCGCCGCCAGACAATTGGCAGTTGGTGCAGTCTGCAAGTCGCCTACATCAAGGAATTTCTGTGCAGCTAGACGCCGCAAAACTCACGGCAGCTAAAGTGGGAAAGTCAGAAAAAATGCAGAGTCAGAACAGTAGATCGCGAGCTCACAGAGCGTGCTGAAGAGGTTCTCCCTCTACAGTCTCCAGAGTAAGGGTGACGGCACCGCAGAGACACTTTCCAGTGGTGGGCATGATTACACTCAAAAGCTTTAAACTCGTCCAGAACTTTTAACGGTTCGAGGTTTGTTGCACCTTGCTTCGTTCCCTTTTAAATCTGGATAGGAGGCACGGAAAATGCGTACGGTGACAAATTGAAGGAAAGCGATGAAACGAGTGTGGAAGTTGCATGTGTGCAAGGGACCTGGATACCATCTATCTAAAGGTAGATTTCCCGAACTCCAGCCTTGTCCCGAACCAGACACGTGAAGACATGGACATGAGACTCTCATGAGTACAGTCAAGAAGGAAGAGGATGACTGCATGAAGATCGAGTCCTTCCTCCCATCTTCAACATTCTAATGTGACCATTGTTCAGTTTGCGAATTGGCAAAATGAGTCTCCTCATGCAGGGTTAAGTAACACTGGTTTCAGTAGACAACCTGAGTGTGTCCCGGAGCTGATTGTCGACATCCGAGGTAAGCCAGCTTTTCCAAGATGCAAAACGAGCGAGTTTGGTTCTCGGTAAACAACTGATTATATGGTTGAATTAAGATTCAACAAGCTTGTGGGATCTTATAACTAGCAGGCTCCCATGCAAATATAATTGCGGAGTGTACCTATGCAGCAGCAGCAAGGATAAAGAACAACTGTAACCGAACGGGTTGTGGATGATAAGTGAAAACAGGAAACATCCCATTTTTCTACCTATAGCGCACGCCTTCCCTAACCATCCTATCAGGCTAGTCAAAAGGAGCTAAGCAGAAGGAGTGGATGTTGACCTTAGTAATTACAAACAACTTGCCACTTTGAGTTGGCAAGAATACGTAAGCAGAGAGAAATGGGCAACCACAATATCCTCCAGTCACCAAACACTCCCGAATAACTCCCACTGGTGCAAATACTAGAACCACTCACCACAGCTTTTGTAGAACGACTTCATAGCCTTGCAGTCATACACAACTTGAACCTCTTGCACGTTCTGGCTGCATCACCCCACTGCAAATAAAGTCATAACGCCGTTCGGTTTGACGCGTGGAGAGCCGCTTATAAGGAATATCATGTACCAGGATATCGTAACGCCATATGCCCGACCATAACCGACAAGGTAGACAACAACGCATTCATCCTCTCGAGAATCAAGTCACCTGACCAAGTGTCTTAATCTCTCTCTAATCTGCCTTTGCACTCTGCCACCAGTCCAAAGCCCAAAGTCCCAGCACACCGAGGGCACAAATCCAGTTTGCCTTGCCTCGAGCTATCCACACAGCCGTCTAAGAGAGCCAAAGCGAGATGAGTGGTCGAGATGGACGCGCACCAAAAGTCAAGAATCGCGCACCAGCGACGGTCCAGGTCTGCTATTTGCTCATACTTCCTCCAAGCGTCCAGCTAACTTTTGCCCATCTTGTGGCTCACACATCCATAGATAACAGCCGAGCAGCTTCTTCGTGAGGCCCAAGAACGGCAGGAACCTAAAGATATTGCTCCTCGTCAAAGAATTGAGGATTTCGAAGAGCTCAATGAGTATCGTGCCAGGAAGAGGAAGGAGTTTGAAGAAACGATTAGGAGGACCCGTATCAACGTTCGTCTTTGCTTTCTTCTCGAGTGATGCTGGAATGTACATTGAATTGTGATCCTTCGATGTAGATGAAGGCATGGGTGAAATATGCCTCATGGGAAGCCTCTCAAGGAGAGTACGCTCGCTCGCGGTCGGTCTACGAGAGGGCGTTGGACGTCTCTCCGGCTGAAATAAAGGTCTGGATGTCCTATACGGAGATGGAGCTCAAGGCGCGTAACATTCAACACGCGCGCAACCTCTTCGATCGAGCCGTCACCCTCCTCCCACGTCTGGACCAGCTCTGGTACAAGTACGTCTTCCTCGAGGAACTTTTGGGAAATGTGAGCGGCGCTCGGCAGATCTTCGAGCGCTGGATGGCCTGGGAGCCAGATGAAAAGGCCTGGAGCGCATACATCAAGATGGAGGTACGGTATGGGGAGCTGGATCGCGCGAGTAAGGTGTATGAGAGGCTGGTGAACTGTCATCCGGAAACAAAGATGTGGATTAAGTGGGCAAAGTTTGAGGAGGAGCGCGGGAAGTTGGATCGAGCGAGGGAAATATTCCAAATGGCTATGGAGTTCTATGGGGAAGAAGAGGACGAGTTGGTGAAGGCTCAACCTGTTTATAATGCATTTGGGAAGCTGGAGATCAGGCATAAGGAGTATGAGAGGGCACGGGTCATCTACAAGGTTCGCACATCGCTTCTTCCTTCTTAGCTTCTTATCATGTTGAGAACATGCATGATTGAATAGTACGCCCTTGACCGTCTGCCCAAATCGAAATCTTTCTCCCTCTATACATCCTATACAACATTCGAAAAGCAATACGGCACACGAGACTCGATTGAATCCACGGTATTGGGAAAGCGACGGATACAGTACGAAGATGAGCTGTCGGCGGATCCACGGCAATACGACGTGTGGTTCGATTACACTCGACTAGAGGAGGACGCCTACCGTTCTGCAGTGGTGGAGGAAGAAAAGGCAAAGATTTTGGAAAAGGTTAGGTCGACTTACGAACGTGCAGTCGAATTTGTGCCTCCGGCTGAACAGAAAAGGTATTGGAGGAGATATGTGTTCTTGTGGCTCAATTATGCTGTTTTTGAGGAAATAGAAACCCAGGTGTGTCTTCTATCAAAGTCGCTTGTCCCCCTTCCTCTCTAACTTAAGCGATGTGATGTAGGACTTTGACCGCACTCGTGATATTTACAAAGCCGCCATGAAAGTCGTACCGCACAAAACTTTCACCTTTGCGAAGCTCTGGATCAACTATGCAAAATTCGAATTACGCCGACTCAACCTCGACACGGCAAGAAAAATCATGGGCACGGCGATTGGCATGTGTCCTAAGCCCAAGTTGTTTGCAGGATACTTGGAGATTGAGCTCCAGTTGAGGGAGTTCGATAGGTGCCGCACCCTTTATGAGAAGTTCGTCGAGGTGAGCTTTCTTAGTGATTGTAAGTTGTGCCGTCACAGAAGAGAACTGACGCCGCTATTTGGTGTGATGTTGTAGTATGAACCCTCCAATCCGACGGCCTGGGTTCAGTTTGCGGAACTGGAGCAGATGTTGGACGACACGGATCGAGCAAGGGCGATCTATGAGCTTGCGGTTTCGCAGTCACTGGACAATCCACAAAGTCTGTCCCCTTTCCTTTCTTCCACGATGCATGTGATGCTAACTATATGGCTCCCCGGATTGCAGTCGTCTGGAAATCCTATATTGATTTCGAGCAGTCTGAACAGGAATGGTCTCGCGCACGTTCCCTCTACGATCGCTTGCTCGAGAAGTCGTCGCGCTCGAATGGAGTGGACAAATCCGATGCGAAGAAGGAGACCTCTAATCTCAAAGTCTGGGTCGCATATTCCAAATTCGAGATTCATGCATCCGAACAAATATCGAAGGCGCTCATGGGCGAGACTGACGAGGACGAGGATGAGGACGAAGAGCAGGAACAAGTCATTGCCGACCCCGTGGCGGCGGAGAAAGCGAGGAGGGACGGGGTGGAGAGAGCTAGGAAGGTGCTGGAGAGGGCCTATGCAGAGTTCAAGAGCAAGGCAATGTCTCAATCAGTACGTCCTGTCCATTCTTTGCAATTGGTGTTACACTGACCATCTGCGCGATGGGAGTAGAGAACGGCAATTCTGAACGTGTGGAAAGCTCTTGAACAGCAGCATGGAGACACAGATTCATTGGCCAAAGTGGAGGCAAAGATGCCATACACTGTCCGGCGGTATAAAAAGGATGAGAATGGTCAGATGTCTGAAGGTCAGTGCATTCTACATAGCTTGATATGATCTAAGCAACCGTTTTGGCTGGACCAGAATTTGTGGCTACTTTCCCCGACGATGCCGCAGAGTCGAGCAGCATCGGTTCTTCCTTCCTCGCTAGAGCACATGCATGGAAGAAACAGAAGATGACAGATGGAGCACCAATTCCTGTTGCTGCACCGTCATAGTTTCCCAAGGGCCGTAATACAAAGAGGTTTGGGTAGTTCCAATAAGGGAGGAGGCCAAGATGTACATTGTCGCGGAAGCAAGGATGAAAATTAACTACTCTGATTATTGCGATGAAAAAGCACTTGTGGTTTTGAATGAATCCAATCACTAATTGAGGTAAGGTTGGCAAGTTGACAATGAAACGTGGAAACGGTTCGTAAGGCTGGACGTAGAGAGCCAGGAATTTGGGAACAGAGTTCAGGTCTTCAAGGTGTGGGAAGCATGATGATTTCCTGATCCTATGCATGCGCCAAAACAATGAGCCCCCATCTCCACCAATGTTCTATCGAAGGAAGAACGTACTGAGACTTGCATGTCATCGACTACAGCATCCACCTGCGTATTGTCTTCTATCGGCGTCTTAATATACTCGAGCATCTCTGCCTGAGCCTTTTTCTCAGCCTCCACGACATGCTGTCTCCTGGGCTGTAACCAGGAGCTGGATTTCATGAACAAGCTAGTGCCAGGATGAAATCCTGCTAATGTAGCAACCCGTGAGAGTTGACCAGCTCTACCTCCATCGTTTCCTGTTGGGGGTAAGGAGGATTCAATCTCCTCCACTGAGAATGAAGGAGAGGGACTGTAGAACCTTCCGGCGAGGTACTCGATGTCGAAAATGTGTTGTCCGCCGGGTGGGGAGAGCGGTTGGAAAAAGTATCCTTTGGGCGGAAGGATGTCCGCTACGGTGGATGGAGTCGAGGCGGACGAGGTAATCTTTCGAAGACCAAAGAGCTCGCCTGCGACTCGGGCTGAGGACTCTGCTTCGACGAAGAAGCAATGGACCTTGAGGAAGAAGGACTTGAAGGATCCAGGGCGCATGTGGGCCGAGAACTCCAGAGGGAGATCTTCTTCTCTCGCCAGCAAACGGACAAGCTCGCCGCTCCAGATCTTCTCTGCTCTGTTCCGTCAGTTCACGCCGTCATTCTTAATATGTGGCCTTGCGAGTCATAGGAAGGAAGACGCACCCCCAGAACAAGCCTTGGTAGTATTGAAACTTGAGTGCCTTGTCTATCTCCCCCTTCTGCTCTGAAGTCGGAGCCGAGCTGGACACGATATCGTGTCTGCTGAGCTTGTACCTAAAGAGCCTTGAGATGGTAGAAGCAGACCAGAAAGGAGTATGAGGTTTACTCACCTGTCGAACATCAAGAAGTAGCTAATGAGGTGGGCTCCGGCTACAGTCCACGTCAGCTCTTGTGCTGGTGCTTTGAAGGGAGATGGAATGGAAGGACAGACTTTGTAGTGCGAGCGCGTAGGGTGTCACTGCGGTATATACGTCGCCTAAATCTTTGGTAGACGACCTTACACCCTGCCGCTGCTCCTCATCCCAAATCGCAGCAATACCCTTTGGCGTCCTCAGCTCCAACTCAAATAATTTATTATTCGGAGGATGGGCCAACCTGTTCCATCCGTTCAACACGTCAGCCACCAACCAAGTGCGAGATGGAGAGCGAGAGGACAGACCAAGGTATCAAGCTGTCTTCTTGGACTACCAAATCGTTGTCTGCTGCGAGGAGGCGTACCGAATATTCCGAAATCCAAACCCCTGCCGAACCCTTCAACTTGCTCGTTTTCTTAAACACTACGGCGGGCCAATGAGTGATGGCGAGTTCCTCTGCGCGATCTGCACCCTTGTTCTTGCTCCCAATCCGCTCCTCCAACCTGACCCAAACGAGCTCCAATTCCCTAAACAATCCTTCTGCCACCTTCAAGTCCTTCTCTCGATCCTTCGACAAGCTCTTCGAGAGGTTCGGGGCCATCCTTCCCTCCTGAAAAGTCTTTGACTTTTCCACGATGCTCTGATCGGGCACTGCTAGCAGCTTTCCATCCCTCCCCAGCTGAGTAGCCATCTTACCCAACTTCGATCCACTCTTACGCTCTGGATCCTTGATCCCCAACACCTCCCGGTTCACCACCTTCTGCGACTCCCGATGTCCAACCTTGGGGCCGCAATATATGCATTCACAGACTTTGGAGGCGGAGAGTGGTTGAAGGAGCCAGTGAGCGTGGGCAACGAACTCATTGGGGGATCTATAGATCACATTGGGGCGACCGTACAGGTAGGCGTCAGATCGAACTCTAGTGGGATCCGTCGGGTCCCCATTCTTCCTTCGAGCTTTGGTGAAGAGGTTGTATCCGGGAGGAAGGGCCGCGAGCGCGTACTTCTTCCGATCTTTCCATTCCAACATTTGTTCCAACACAACCGATCAGACCAAACAAGAATAAAGCGAGGCAGCGCGATGAGTATCACTACTCGCACGGATGGCAAAGGAGGAACGCACTCATGTCAAGCTCGAGCAGCTTTGCCACGGCCTCACCAATCTTCTTCAACCACATCTCGTACTTCTTCTGTTTGGGTCGAGTAATGTTTTCCAACGGGCCATCCTGCTTGCTCGGCCAATGGGATTCGTTGGCATCCGTAGCGAAGATATGGATTCGATAGATCTTCTCTTTCTCGTCGTATACGATCCGATACGTCTCTTCCAACGGCCCCTCCGCATCCGCATCCACAATCATAGTCACATCTTCACGAGACTGAGCATGGCCATGCTTAACTGGCAAGTTCTGCTGTGAGTTTCCAGGAGTGGGAATGGGGTGAGAGGTTGAGGCTGACGGCGCGGATGGTGAGAGACGTGCGCGCTTGATCCCATTTGGGCTCTTTACCGCGTACGATGAGGTATCTTTGGGTGATACATTTTGAGAGGTCGAGGGCGGGTTTTGAGAGGTAGAAGGCTGAGGAGAATCTGAGCGAGAAGGCCTGCGTTTGTTAGGTCGGGTGGGTTGGATCGGGTTCACAAGCGGCGGCGGGAGGAAGGAAGCGATTCCAGGCACTGTGATCCAACATCAGGTCGATGATGGAGCAAAGAGAGGTAGATGTAAGCAATCTAATGGCTTGGGGATGGGAAGCGGACGCATGTTCGCGAGCGCCATTGGCTCGTTTGTGACAATACGCTTTGAGCATCGCTTCCAGTTCTGAGCGCATATATCATGATCGCATGCGATGTTTTGAGCGTGTTCGAAGGATCGAGGTGCCGTGAAATAATGAAGACTTACCAGCATCTGTATCTCCCCATTTCTCCCTAAGTTCTTCCTATCTCAGTATTTTCTTGTACGAGCAACAGTCTAGTATGATGCTTTAGAAGGGGATATAGTGATAAGCTGTCAAAGGAAGCAGGCGTGGTTCGCGTTGGTTGTTCGGATATTCAGAAAGTGTTGGGATGCATGACTCTTGGTCTGATTCTTATTCTTGATCGGACTATCAACTCCAGAACTTAAGTTCTCGACCAACTCCCACCGACCTTTATCACTCGATTCCACCAAATGTCTGCACCAGCGCTACCACCACGCCGCTCGGATACTCTCAACGCGGAGCCAGACAACGACGAGCCACCAGTAAGTATTTGGAAGTTGTGCCTCCTCTCCAGCATCGACATGTCTTTGTTCACTCAACATGAATGTTGCTGCAGAGATGATTATCTCTAGAATTTCTGTCAAACATACTATGATGATATCTAGATGGTTGCGTGATTTTCTGATGACTGTCTGAACCACAGCCAGCCTACACACTCCGTCCAGAAGACACAATCCTCGAAGCCGGTCCCTCCCATCCCTTCCGCAACGACGCCGTTCGATTCGCCCCTCCTTCAACTACCCCTCAGTCTCAGTCTCAGTCTGGACAGAGTGGGAGTGGAGGTAATGCCACAGGGGGAGGTGGCGGGAATGCTTTTCAGCCTTGTGAGCTCGGCTTGCTTCCAACTCCTGTGTCTCTGTATTCGAGCCGACGGATTCTTCGTATTTTCTTCTTTATTCTCCGCCTTCTCAAAATATTTATTGATTCAACGTTTACTCTGCCCTGCTGCGGTTATGCATTGCATTCTCGAAGCTTGTCAAAGCCCTCTCCAAGAGGCAAGCTGAAGATTCTCATCCTCTTTGTTCATTCGTATTCATGTCTTCTTGCGATGCGTCCATCCTTCGGTCTTCGGCGTGCCTGTGCGCAGGAACGCAATAAGCAACTTGAATATCCATAATGTCAAAGAACTTATATTCGCAGAGAAAAACAAGGATCGAATGGAGGGAGGGATTCTTTACTCTCGGAGAATCTTCGATCCACCTGCAACCATAATGTTCCGAAGTCGTTTGAGGACTCGATAGACAGTGACCAAGCAGTGGTGACCGTCATGGACTTGTTGGGCGAAGATAGCTGCATAAAAGAAAACAATGAGAATGAGCATGGAGGCATCCACTTGAATTTGAGACTTTATGTGTGAAACAGAAAAGGAAATTGTGCCTCCTACTTCAGAGTTCTTTGAGCATATCGACGCATATAGAAGAAACCACGCTGACAGTTTCCTTGGAACAGCCACAACTCCTATCCCTGGTCGCCCCCTCTTACACAATGGCAACGTCCTCATCCTCCCGGCTTCCTACCACTGCGACAAATGTAACAATACCGGGTCAATCTTCACTCTCCATCCTCCTGCTTCTTTCTGACATTTCTTTTGGGACAGATACAAGGCATATGATCCGAACAACCCATGTCGACGAGTGAGTTCTTAACCCTCCAAAGTCATCATTGTCACGGAGATTCGATGGCAAAAAGTGTTGGGATCACTACTCCCGACCCTACAATCACAGCTCCGCCCCGCCTCCAGGCTACGTCCTGCAACGTCCTCTGCCCTCCTTCCACTCACCAGCGTCCTCCCAAGCCCAACATCAGCGTCCGCCTCAGCACCCTCATCCCCAACCGGGATATCCAGGATATGGCTCCCCTGCCCTCCACCAGCAGCCGTACCCAAGGATCACGCCGTCATATGGCCCTCCTCCTGGTGCGCGTGTCGTCAGAGCAGGCGACCCAAGCTTGGGAGGCTGGCTTTGTTCTTACTGTGGGGGCGATGGGACGGTGTATGGATTCTTGTTGGATACTAGGACGTGCCCTAGAGTACGTCTCTCTTTATTTCCCACTTGTTTCCTGGAGAAGGAATGCTGAGTGGAAGATAGTGCGGCGGTGTTGGAAGGGTGTTCAATTAGTTCTTGTCGAAAAAAATGTTGAAGGATTGAGCAACTCGTGGTGTAAGGGGTGGTGTAAGTCAAGACGACGATTTACTGTATTTTATTATAGTAACAATAGTTGTACAACAATGTGAAACCGAATCACTCCAAACGACAGAAAAGCGCCGATTAAATCTTCTTGCGTCTCTTTGGACCTAAGGCAAGAGAATCGCCCTTGCTTAAGAACCCATCTATCTTCCGCTTCTTCTCTTTCCCCTTCTCCCCTTCCTTCCCACTGCCTCCCGCTCTTCCTCTCCGCTCGAAAGGCCGACTGGCTGTATCGAATCCAGCAAAAGGAGAGAATCCTGGCAAAGTGGATACAGTGGGAATATCAGGCGGGTCCGTAAAGTGAGACGAATCGAAATCGATCTCTTCCAAGCCAACGTCCATCTGTCGCTCGCCTTCATCGGCTACTTCGTCTTCGACGGGGTCTGGCCGTGAAGATGACGGATCTCGGGTAGGATTGGGGGAGGACTGACGGGCTAAGCGCTGCTTTTTCTGTGCTTCGCGCTGTCGATAGGATTGGTTGGCTTCCATTAGACGTGCGTTGGAGCTTTCGAGTTCCCGTCGGCGCCGTTCCGACTCTGCTAGTTGGGTGAAGAGTGTTTCTTTAGACTGTTGAACATCTTCAAGTGAATGTTTCAGTCTGTCCCACGTTCATCAGGCTCATATCAAGAAAACGTTTAGTGAGGGAGATGAAGTACCTCTCGACTTGACTCTTCCTGTCATCTAGATTCCTTCTCAGATCCACCTTGGAAGCTTCGAGCTCGTCCACCCTCTTCCGCAGCTTCTCATTCCCTTTCTCCCACCCTTTGATCGCCTCTTCCTTCTCTTCTATCGTACCCTGTAATTCCCATATCTTCTTCTCCGCGGTCCTCAGTTCCTTTTCTCTCATCTTCCACTTCCCTTCTGCTTGTAACCTACCCTCCTTCTCCTCTTCTCGTCATATGGCCCTCCTCCTGGTGCGCGTGTCGTCAGAGCGGGCGACCCAAGCTTGGGAGGCTGGCTTTGTTCTTATTGTGGGGGCGATGGGACGGTGTATGGATTCTTGTTGGATACTAGGACATGCCCTAGGGTACGTCTCTCTTTATTTCCCACTTGTTTCCTGGAGAAGGAATGCTGAGTGGAAGATAGTGCGGCGGTGTTGGAAGGGTGTTCAATTAGTTCTTTTCGAAAAAAATGTTGAAGGATTGAGCAACTGCTGGTGTAAGGGGTGTAAGTCAAGACGACGGTTTACTGTATTTTATTATAGTAACAATAGTTGTACAACAATGTGAAACCGAATCACTCCAAACGACAGAAAAAGCGCCGATTAAATCTTCTTGCGTCTCTTTGGACCTAAGGCAAGAGAATCGCCCTTGCTCAAGAACCCATCTATCTTCCGCTTCTTCTCTTTCCCCTTCTCCCCCTCCTTCCCACTGCCTCCCGCTCTCCCTCTCCGCTCGAATGGCCGACTGGCTGTATCGAATCCTGCAAACGCAGAGAATCCTGGCAAAGTGGACACAGTGGGTACATCAGGCGGGTCCGTAAAGTGAGACGAATCGAAATCGATCTCTTCCAATCCAACGTCCATCTGTCGCTCGCCTTCATCGGCTGCTTCGTCTTCGACGGGATCTGCCCGTGAAGATGTCGGATCTCGGGTAGGATTGGGGGACGACTGACGGGCTAAGCGCTGTTTTTTCTGTGCTTCGCGCTGTCGATAGGATTGGTTGGCTTCCATTAGACGTGCGTTGGAGCTTTCGAGTTCCCTTCGGCGCCGTTCCGACTCTGCTAGTTGGGTGAAGAGTGTTTCTTTAGACTGTTGAACATCTTCAAGTGAATGTTTCAGTCTGTCTCACGTTCATCAGACTCATATTAAGAAAACATTTAGTGAGGGAGATGAAGTACCTCTCGACTTGACTCTTCCTGTCATCTAGATTCCTTCTCAGATCCACCTTGGAAGCTTCGAGCTCGTCCACCCTCTTCCGCAGCTTCTCATTCCCTTTCTCCCACCCTTTGATCGCCTCTTCCTTCTCTTCTATCGTACCCTGTAATTCCCATATCTTCTTCTCCGCGGTCCTCAGTTCCTTTTCTCTCATCTTCCACTTCCCTTCTGCTTGTAACCTACCCTCCTTCTCCTCTTCTACTTCCGCCTGGAGAGCAGCGATCACATCTTCATAGTCCGCGTTATCGTTAAGCAAATTGTTGGGCAGATCGTCGCCAGCTTCTTCATCGTCCGGAAGCCCTCGAATAGGCGAAGATGCCAAATGGCGCTCCTCGATCCCGTGCAACAAAATGTATGTCTTCTTCCTCCTATCGTCTTTCCGTTTCAACTCTTTACGACAACAGGGACAGGTAATATATTGTGTTCCAGGTGGACCCTTCCAGTCATTCAAACAGTCTGTCACCTCACACGATCAGCTATTGGGCTATTGAGGGATGTGAAGGTGTGCTTACCGACGTGAAATACGTGCCCGCAAGCTTTGGTGGCGCACCAGGAGGCGGAAGAAGAGTTGTCTGAGCAGATGGGGCAGTCGAGACCGCTCAGTACACCCATCTTCAGCTAATTTGCTTTGATATCTGTTGTGGCACGGGACACCTGCGGTTTGTTGTTGTCTACTGTCGAACAGCAAATCTTAGTTGAGCCAAATTCTGGGCTTCCGTACACTGAGAAACTTACAGACACGTCTTCCCTTGATAGCCCTTCCCCAAACGTTGCTAGGCTCTCGTCGACGGTCGTGTAACTTGGTGGCTCGCAATCAAGTGGCGGCAGGAATGGTGCACGTGTGTTAGGGAGCAAATGATGGAGCAAGATGACCAACTCGAAATCAAAGGCACAAAAATATTCACGAGGGCAGCCAAAAGCAAGAGGCGGACGAGATCGCGAGCGTATCCGTGAGGATGAGGGGTATGGCACCGCTGTCGGAGGAACAAGCGCGAATAAAGCGACGTTTGGCTTTCCGCTCTCGATGTGGGTTCGTTCCTCTTCCCTCCCAAGTCCATTCGTCCGCTGATCATGTTTCACCGATGTACTTGAAGGACTTCAATCACTGTGATCCCAAAAGATGTTCAGGAAAGAAGCTCTCCCGTCTAGGTTTGGTGGGAGAACTGCATGTTGGAAGGAAGTTTCCTGGACTGGTCCTGTCGCCAGAAGGAAAGCAAGCTGTCTCGCCTGCCGATCGGGAGATCTTGTTGCAAAGGGGGTTGGCAGTAAGTCGTTCTCGTATTCACTGTTGTTACAAAATCGCGTTATACTGAGAACACGATGGGATACAGGTTGTCGAATGCTCATGGGCCAGGTTGGAGGAGGTGCCGTTTGCGAAGATCAGGAGTCCGAATGAGAGACTATGTGCGCCTTCTTTTCTCATTTGCCTGTGTGGAATGAACTGATGAGTTGGATCAAGTGCCTTACCTAGTCGCTACCAATCCGGTCAATTATGGCAAGCGTAAGTGTCATTTGCCTTATCAGTTCGCCACCAATATGACGCCTAATCCAAGCGTACAAGCTCAACTGTGTTGGTATGTCTGCTCTCCTCACCACAAAATATCTTACTGAAAATTGTTGATCCACAGAGGCTTTTGCTGCGGCTCTCTACATCACAGGCTGTGACGAAGTAGCCGACGAGCTCTTGAGCAAATTCTCATGGGGGCATTCATTCATGCAAATCAACCGGTAAGTTTCCCATCATCGCAAGCAATGACAAGTTGAGGCTGGTACGTAGGCTGCTTATCGAGCGTTATCAAAAGTGTAAGGACAGTTCTGACATTATACGCGTGCAAGAGGAATATCTAGAGGAGATGGAGGCAGAGGCAGAAGCGCGACGTGAGTTTCGGGCTTCCTGCTGTGTTGCTCTATTGGTACAAGGTATATAGACGACTGATTACACTCTGCTTCGTTATAGGTAAAGAAAAGGCAGAAGGCGAGGACGATCTACTGGTCGCGAATCCAAACCACTCTTTCATGCGGGCTGCAACGGACTGGAGCGATGAGGAGGATGAAGGAGAAGAAGGGGGAGAAGAAGGGGACGAGGACGAAGAGGGAGGGAGGCAGGGAAGTGAGGGAGAAGATCATGACCGCAACAGTCCATCGAGCTGAGCCTGCATCCTTTCCACCTCTCTCGCGTCTTCCTCTTCCACCTCCGCTGGTACTTGCTGTGTATCCACAATAACCATAAATCAATAATGTATGACTATAGAAGGAATGACGAACCGGTAACTGTCCCCCAACTTTTCCTGCTTCCCCAAGCTTCCCATCTGTGATCTCAAACAAGACCTTGTCGACCTCCTCGTCCGCCTCTTCTTCTATTTCTTCGTCTATGTCCAAAGACTCCATCACGTCGTCCACCATCTCAGACATTATGCCTGCCTTACCACAGCGATATCAGAATGATGAGGACTAGAAGAAGAGTAGGACGAACCTTCATCATCTCTTGGCTCATGTTCTTCATGGTTGCTTGGAGCTCGGGAAGCTTCATCACGCTGTTGGAGAGCTTCATTATCTCTGTTGACTTCTGCAAGGTACCAGTGATCTTCAACGTGGCTATCATTCAACCGTCATTCATCCGAATCCCATGACGGATGGAAGAGGAACGAACCAAGTTGATGGGTGAGTTGCATGTCTATGCTATTCAACATAGCCTTCGACGTATACATTTTATCCTTCTGTTTATTGCTTCTCACTACCTCCCGAGCCAATATCTTGGCGTTCTTGACATCTCCCTTATTCGCCAACTGCTTCAGTTGTCCCCTCGTCGTTGCCTGAGCGCTGTCTATCTGACGAATGGTCCGGTCGAGCTTCCGTTGCTCTGCCTTGAGATCCTGTCGCCATTTCCGCACTTTTTCTTGGGGTGTTGGGCCGTACAGGAACCGGTTCACTGCTTGCATGTCGTACTTGGCTTGGAAGTGACTCCCTGATTAAGATTACTCGTTGGTGGTTGCTTGAGGAGATGCGTGGTCGGTTCCGTCAGAAACGATACGACCACGAGCAAGATGGCGTCCACGCAGATCTATCTGGGAGTGGTTAAAGCTGAGTTTGACTATGTTGCTCAGAACGAGGAAGAGCTAGACATCAAAGAAGGAGAAGTATTATGGGTGCTCGAGAACGACGATCAGGAGTATGTATCTCAAATAGTCGTCCCATCATATCCTAATCACCTTTCAGCTGGTGGAAGGTCGCACCAAAGTTAGCAGCCTCCGCTCCCCCATCCTCAGTCATAGGCCTCGTCCCAGCGGCCTACGTCGTTGAAGCGACACCAGTGAAGGAAATCATTGCCTTATACTCGTACACGAGCACAGCAGAAGACGAGCTGACGGTCGAAGAAGACGAGCGATTGAACCTCGTAGAGGAGCCAGAGAAAGACTCGGAGTGGGTGTTGTGCGCTAAGCCGAAGTGGAAGGGAGCCGGTTACGTCCCTGCTAACTATGTGAGCGATCCGGAGGACGCACAGGCGCAAGAGGAGGAGGAGGTGCGTGGTCTTCTTGTCTTCTTGGTTTTTGTGCTGTCCGAGTTGAAGTATGCCTGTATTGGTCGGTGGATGTTAGGCTGAGCCAGAAACGCCTATGAGTCCCACAACTGCTTCGGCCGGAGCGTACAGAGATCCTTCAGAGCTCGCTGCTTCTGCTAAAGCTGCAGGAAGTGGGAGTCCCGTCAAGACTTGGGCTGTAACAGTGCGTCGCTTTATGTGATCCATTCAACGAATACTAATGAGGATGCTGTAGGAGATCGATGCAAAGAAGAAGAAGAAAAAGGGAACACTCGGTGTCGGGAATGGCATGATATTCTTTGCCAGTGAATCGGACAAGGTCTGCTTACTCTTCCTCTGATCCAATAATGGGCCTCACGTCCTGTCTAGAATCCGGTGCAGCAATACCCGATGTCCAATCTCACCAACTTCACGACCGAGAAGTCGAAGCACCTTTACCTCACCCTTTCCACGCTCGAAGAACCGCTACATTTCTCAATCTCCTCCAAAGACACCCTCTCTGAAATCCTCTCCAAACTCGAACAAGACCGTGCTCCCCCGACAACTCCGACCTCTCCGTCAGTACCATTGAAAGTGCCGACTCCTCCGCCCATATTGACAACTCCCCGTCCGCCGCCTCCACCTGCAGAACCTTCTCCCCCTCCCTCTCCCCCGCCTGCTCCAGCGCCGCCACCAGCCAGCGCGCCGCGAGCCGTCCCTCCTCCTCCCGCGCTATCACCTTCCCCCGTCGCGAAGAAGGAGGAATCGCTGCCCAAGGCGGTCGCGATCTATGATTTCGAGGCGCAAGCCGCAGACGAGCTGTCAGTTAGCGAGAATGACAAGTTGCTCGTGTTGCCCGATCAGGATGATGAGGACTGGTTGAAGGTTAGGAAAGTGGCTACCGGACAAGAAGGTGTCGTGCCCCGGACCTACGTCGATGTCGAAGGGGACGGAGCTGGGGGAGAAGCGGACAATGGGGCTGCTGCTGCTGCCGCCGCCGCCGCTGCTGAGGCTGAAGAGGAAGAGCGGAGGGCTGAAGAGGAGAGGAGAGAGGAAGAGGAAAGAAAGGAGAGAGAAGAAGCTGAGAGGGAAGCGGCGAGGAAGAGGGCGGCAGATATCGCTGCCAGCGCTGAAGCGGAGAGGAAGCGGACGGAAGAGAGGGAGAAGAAGAAGAAAGAAGAGGAAAGGAAGCGGAGGGAAAAGGAGCGAGAAGCGGAGGAAAGAAGAAGGCGGGAGGAGGAGGAAAGAGAGGAGGAAGAGCGCGCCGCCGCTGCTGAGGCTAAGAAGAAGGAAAAGATCAAGCGTGCGGCCAGTCCAAGGGTCAGATTTGGGGACGATGAGGAACCGGATGTTGGACCTCGGCCTAGTAGCACTGGGCCGGAAGGTGGGAGGAAGAGCATGGACGATAAGCCGAAGCCCAATGCATCGAAAACGAGGGTGTGGAAGGATCGGACGGGTCAGTTCAAGGTGGAAGCAGAGTTCTTAGGCTATAATAATGAAAGGAGGGAGAAGATCCGGTTGCACAAACTGAACGGCGTCATTGTCGAGGTTCCCCTGGCGAAGATGTCATCGGAAGATATTGAGCACCTCAAGAAACTGGAGAGGAAGGAGCAAAAGCAGAACTCCAAACGAGATGACGATGACGTTCCGCTCGGCAAACTCGTTCAACAGAATGGGAAGGATAAAAAGAAGGAAATGGACCAGATCAAAAGCGCTCAGCGATCGTCGAACGCTTCTAAGATTGATTGGTTCGAATTTTTCCTTAACGCAGGTTGCGATGTGGACGATTGTACGCGTTATGCCTCTGCTTTCGAACGAGATAGGATCGATGAGGCTCTGCTGGTTGATTTGGAAGCGGGAACCATGAGGAGCTTAGGTTTGAGGGAAGGGGACATCATCCGCGTATCAAAGCACATCAAGATGAAGTACGGACCGCCGCCGACGCCGAGTAAGGAATCGACGAAGAATGAAGAGCAGTTAGCAAGAGATCTCGAGTTGGCGAGGCAGATGCAGGCTCAAGAGGACGCTGGTGGTGGTGGACTCTTCACTAACGCCAGCGGGGGATTGAAGAGCACGAGGAGAGGACGACCCCCTACACGGTCTAACACCAGCACACCGGCGATTGACGCTTCTCTCATTGCTAGTGCTTCAAACGAGCTCGCAAAGTCGAGAAATACCCCTGATCCTACCAGATCAGCTTCTCCCTTGTCGAAGGAACCGCCGACGAAACGATCAAGCTCGACAATTCCTCTAGCTCCGCCAAGCGGCTTCGATGACGATGCCTGGACAGTAAAACCTACGGCTCCTGCGCCTAAGGCAGAGCCAGAGAAGAACCTCATTGAGATGTCAAATGCTGCTGCTGCTGCTGCTCCAACTCCTCCTCCAGCCATCTCAGCCCCTCAGTCGACTCCAAGCATCAATGTTCCTGCCACTGCACCACGGGCAGAATCTACAGGTCCTTCCACCACCGACACCTACAATAACCAGTTGCTTGCCCAGCTCGGAATCACCGACAGAGCCACGTCTGCTCCTCCCCCATCCGTCAGCTCTCCGCCGGTTGCGACATTCGCTCAACCAACACCTACAATCGCGCAACCCACACCAACCTTCGTTCAAACGGCCCCAACTTTCAGCCCTCCCATCTCGACCTTCTCAAGTCCTCAGATAGTGTCTATACAGGTGCAACCTACGGGATTCGCCGCTCCTCGAGGTCCCTTAGCCCCAGTGCCGCTCAATCAGAGCCTTCTGAACCCTCTGGTGCCGACCAACTCTCTAAACACAAACTTCGTGCCCACACGGGCTTCGCCAATGCTTTCGCAGCCAACAGGGTTCCAGCCATCGCCATCACCTATCCTGTCACAGCCCACTGGGTTTCAACCTTCCCCTGCACCACTTCTTCCTCAACCTACTGGATTCGCTGCAGGAGGCATCACCAGTCAGCCCCAGGGTTTTACACCAGCAATGCCGATGATGCCTCAGCCCACGGGCTTCGTGCCTACGAACACTTTTGGCTCGATGACACCTACAATGCCGATGTCGATGGTTTCACAGCCGAGTAAGCCGTTTATACCTTAGCATGCATGTTTTTGATCGTTGTCCAGCCGGTTTTACCCCAACCTTGGTCCAACCAGCTCAGCAGCCTCTGAAACAGTTCCTCCCCATGCCACCGTCCCAGCAACAGAACCAAGCGAACAACGCCAAGTTCCAGCCCGCTAATGTTTTCGCTCAGATGAAGTCAGGAACGTTTGCTAATGATAACAACAATGCACCTCAGTCTGCTGGTCAGTTTTCTTTCCGTTGTTCCAATATAAAGTATTTACTTGCGACGTCAGAAAAATACGATGCTTTACGCCCACAGCCAACTGGTAAGCACTGTCTTGTCGCTGATACATCTTCAGTCTAATCGTTCTTTGATCCAGGATTCGTACAACCAGGATTTGGTGCACCGCAGCAATTCCAGCCTCAGCCTACAGGATTTCAACCTCAAATGGGCGCTTTCGGCCAGAATGGGATGATGCCACAACAGACCGGCTATCCTGGATTTCAGAGACAGGTGAGCTGCTCTGGGTGCCACTCTTAGCTCATCGGAATACTAATCTGCGATTGGAACAGTTTTAAACGATACCTCATTGTATAAATCCTTTTTGTATTTCATCATGGAATGAATCGCTCTCAATCTCGCAGAAGACAAGTCTCAACCGATCGCGCGACTGGAAGATATCGGGAGGATTGAGGTTAACAGAGTGACTGACGAATATCGGGAGCAAACCAGATCTTCGTCGATGTCCGCCAAAAGTCATTGATTTGATTCAGTTTCTTCATCTAGGAACAACAAGCCCTTAAAATCGACCTTGGTATCGTCCGCTTCAAGTCGTGCTATTAAACGTTCATAGGTCAACCATTCCCTTCGGCTCAATGGAACGGCTCGAGCTCCATTGTGAGAAAGAGTCGACAAGCCCTCCTAAGAAACTGGTAGCGAGCGAGCTTAAGCGTCATCAAAGGCCCAAGGCGCACAGGTTTAATATTCTTTTGCCTTCTTGACGATTAGAAAATATTGCGTATAAAAGAGATCCATGTTTGTTTCAGAAAGCCTAAGTGCTGGTGTAAGATCAACGAGTGGCAGGGAAAGCTTGCTCTATCGGTCGCAGACTAGAGAGCAAGGTTGAATGTGGGTCTTGGAGAGAATGCATATCCAGAGATCCTGAGGGTCAAAGCTCGAGCGCGTATGATCCGGCCGTTGTTCGTCGACCCAATGAGCGTCCATGATTTCGATATCTGAGCAAGATTTCAATAGAGAGAGAACGGACGGTCGCCATCAGAACTGACAACGTTTCTCAGTGGCAGCTAAACTGCAATGACTCAGACAGTCATTGCTAGTCATTTATTTGCATTCAACGTTTTCATCAAGCAGCACCAACCCTCATCATACTCATATCAACACAACACGTCCATACTCAGGCTTCCATGTCAGCCCTCCGAAAGACCTCGTCAGCGTTGGATGTCGTGCCTCTCCTTCTACCAATTAGTAAATTCGCACAGTCAGATGCAGACAATGCAAGTGTCCACCTTGTCAAGGCTGAACTCCACCTTGCCAACAATGCCTTCACCTTCAATCCCCAAGCGGAGGGCATCAAACCGTCCAGGATTGACGCGTCTGACCTCGTTTCGGTAGTCGTAAATGTTTAATTTTCAAAGTTCCACAAAGCTGATTGTAATCCAGTTTCCGTCAAATGCGCGATTCCAGGCTGGTCAGTCATTGTTCGTCGTCTTGCAGTGGCGTCCTCCAGGGTCAGAGCGATCCACGAGGGGGAAAAGCACAGAATCTGGTCTTTGGCTTGAAATCGACAAGGAGATTGTGGACCCTCATATGCTTGCAGAGGCGAGAAAACACCTCAACAGCTGGCATGAAGACGTTGGCTTCACCATAAATTATGACAGGTCCCGTTCTACTCAATGCGTATATCACAGTATCCACACTGACGGACGGAACAGCGCGTCCACAACTCCAATTTCGCCTTTCAACATGTGGCCCACATCAGACTCATCTCCTGCTCCTTCTCGCCTCCCTGCGAGCCCTTCTAAAGTGAAGATCCAGCACAGTTCTCCACTACCACGCTCCTCCTCCTCTCTCAATCAGGCCGTTCAAGTTACATCCCGCGAAGAACGTTCACAGAGTGTCTCCACCGAAGAAGGAGGTGTGGCATTCGACGATTCCCAGCTACTCCTACCCAGAGTGGACAATGCGAGCTCGAAGAAAAAGAGGAAGCGGAAATCTGCCCATTTGGCGGACAAGTCGACCAAGTCTATCCCACCATCACAAGCCGCACCAAACGTAGTCACGCAGGAGATGGTTCTGGGCGTTGGCCGTCAGATTCTTGAATACCGAACGGCCATGAAGTCCCAATTGGAAGAGGCTGAAAATGTTATTAAAAACTTGAAATCTGAGGCAGCCGCACTGAGGTCTTCGTCTGAGGAGCTATCGCAAGAGAAGGAGCGCAAGAGAAGGAAGTTGGAGGAGTTGAGGCTCCTGGTGGAGATTGAGAAGACAAGGAGGAAAACGGCTGAGAAGAATAGGAAGATCGATGCGGCGGAGAAAGAGGAGGAGAGTCATAGGAAGAGGATGGAGGAGATACTCTTGGATGACGAAATGGACGTTGATTAGAAGGAGTCAGGACATCATCGCGAGATGCCATCCTCCACCACTCGGAACCCTTTCTCGGCAGTTCGGTCAATGATAAATGGACTGCTATAGGACTGCTATTCGTCCTTGCGAAGTTTAGTTCCCAAGTGAGGCTAAAGTGGTTCACTTGGACAGAGATATGTCTTCTGGTAGACTGTCCCTCTCAGGAGCCCAGTCATGGGCAGCATTACTTGTTCAGCCGTTCTTGTTAATAGGAGCCCTGATTTACGAACACCATTCTACTTTGGTTTTACTAGTTGATTTTTGGAAGCCTGAATGGACGACGTCCTATCCCATAATTTACACTCCACAAACAGTGGGGTGTTGCAAGTGTAATGTCTCATCAACGCGCATCAAGGTATTGAGCAAACTTCGACTACCACCAAAAACATGAGTGCCCTTCGACTAGCCGGGCGTAACCTCACCGCCGTGCGGCCTACGACTCTGAACAGGGTCTCGCCTGCCGTGCCCCTCATTCTGTGAGTTTTTACGTCCCAAAGCCACGTTGCTCGCTCACAAGCCCCAAAACAGTGCCAGGCGCCAATCCACAGGTACTTCCTCCTTTTACCCATTCGGCCCTCCTTAGTGACGGGAGTCAACAGTTCCAGACCCCAAAGTGAAGGCGGCGTCGATTATTGACTCCCTGCCTGGAAATTCAATCGTCACTAAGACCGGATGGATCACCCTTGGAACCGGTGTCACCGCCGCTGCCCTTTCTCAAGAGCTCATCGTCTTAAACAGCGAATTTGTCATTCTCGGATCCTTTGTTGCTTTCATTGCCTATCTCTCCACTTTGGTTAGGACTCCTTACAGGGAGTGGGCTGATGCCAATATCAACGTGCGTTTTCTGCTCAACGGCAGTGGAATGGGTCTAGAAGTGATGTGGGATTGTAGAAAATCAAGGACATCCTCAATAGCTCAAGGGCTGAACACACCTCCGCCGTTAGGGAGAGGATTGACTCGGTAAAGGAGCTCCAGGATGTTGAGGAAGTGACCAAGGCCCTCTTCGCTCTCTCTGAGGTTCGCTCTCTCCTCCTTACACTTTGTCTCCATTTCGCTGATTCAACTGGTGTACAGGAAACCGCGAAGCTTGAGCACGAAGCTTACGTCCTGCGTCAAAAGTCGGCGGTCGCTGCCGAGATCAAGTCAGTGTTGGACTCGTGGGTCAGGTACGAGGGTCAACAGCGAGAGGCACAACAGAAGGAGCTTGTCAAGACCGTTCAGGCTACCGTTGCTGAGCAATTGAAGGATAAGAAACTGCAGAGGGATATTTTGGTCTCTGCCGTTGCCGAGGTTGAGGGTACGTTCTCCACGCTTTCTATCGTCGTACTCGTCGCTCATTGGTTGTGATGCAGCCCTTGTCAAGAGCAAAGCTATTTAGATTATCCTTGTGCAAGATAAACCATAATTTCCACCCATGTTTTTGATTCGCTCCTTCCTTCCTTTGCTCAATGATGCCCCAAAATCGCATTGATGTTCTTTTGACGAGCGCTCGAATCGCTGAATAGAGCCGTAATGAGATTCACTATCTCCTGAGCAGAGAACTCGTGAAGGTGACCCTCGTTCCAAAGGTACATAAGGTCCGCCTTACACCAGCGCTCAACTTCGGTCCACTACGAGAGAAAGGAAAACGCACCATGGAAGCTGAGAGGATCTCGCTGAGGAACACGAATTTGAACCAGATGGGTACATGGATTCCTACCTCCGACTGCATCACCTGTGAGCCGCACGTATCACTGTGTTAGAAGAAGATGAAATTACTCTTGTTCCATCGGAGAAAAGGTTTTCTAGCTCGTGAAGACTTTTACATAGAAGGTTCAGTCGGTCGCTTTCATCTGCAGATATGTCCACCATGTCTTCGATGTCTTTCAGGATGACAGTGAGAACTTCGTTGACTATGTTGCCCAATGCTTTCAAGAGGTATGACCGGGCGACGACATTCTAAAGAGCATTGAGACTCCCTCATACAAAGAAGGGACAAAACACACCTGCCATGCCTGTGAGAGCTGCGACAGACTCATGATGATCTGCTTGATGCTCCTTTGACAGTTCGCATAACGAAGGTCATCCCCCACATCTTTGAAATGATCCGTTCCACTGAGACAATCCAAAATAACCGAACGTTGCAGCTCCTGCCGTTTCGTCATTCCCATACGCCTCACCAAACTTGAAACAACCAACCTCTTGTTTCGACCTCCACCGCTCCCCTAGCTTCCGCAACTGGTCCAGGGCAAGGCTGACGCCCTCTTCGTTCTCCAGTCGACCATTCTTGTCTTTCTTCAAGCGTCGTTCAATATCGTGGGAGATCCATTGGCAGTCGTTTGAAAATTGCATTCCAAGAGCCGGGATTTCTAGTTTCTTCATATGCTGCACGGGCATGGTGGCCCTGTAGAGGTCAAGAACGTCAAGGAATGATCGAACAAGTCTGGCCCGTGCTCGAGGAGTGAAGCTGCTTTTACCTTCAGTAGTGATCTCCCATGAAAGAAATCTAAATGTACCTAGATTCTTCGATTGCCTCCACCTCATCGAGAATACGATTCGCCAGCTCTGACACCTTCCGACTCTTTGCAGAGATGACGTATCTATCGCTCGCCCTTGCTTTGCGCCTCCCATGTATCGATGGGCCGAAGGACGTGGTGGTAGGTGAAGGTGACGGGGTACCTAACACTCCTACAAAGCTGCGAGGACGGGAAGACGTCGAGGTCCTGGGTTGACGTGGATAGGCGGCTCGGGTAGTGGTGACAAGGTTTGGGTCTTCGGCTGGCACCTCAGGTTCTGAAGACGAAGAGGAAGAGGCGTCCCCTGTGTCGTCGTCAAATCCCCAGCCTGCATCTTCAGGTTCGATGTCCGCTCCACCTGCTGGACCCTGCGGAGTTTCCGAGGTTCAGCATTTGGGACCTCTGCTTCTTCTTCTTCTGGGAGATCGAAGCCCCAGCCATCATCGTCTCCTCCAGCTTCAACATGAAGTTCAGCTTCTGGTATTGGGTAGGTTCTGATGCCGGAAGCGGCGGCTCCTCCGGTTGAGGCACCAGTTCTGCCTTCGGGAGTGAGGAGTGACGCCACTAGACTCTATACCCCAGGGATCGTCTTCTTCCATGGACAAGTCGGGACCTTCTTCTCCTCTCTATGCCCGTTCTGGCCTTTCACATGCGCTGGCTCTCCATTCTGCAGTATTGACTCAGACTCTGGGGGAAAGCTCGAGATTTCTGCTTCTACTTCCATTGGTTCCCAGTCCATCGAAAGCACCAACTGGCGGCATTCATCACACACTTCTCTGTTCACTTTCCTCGCCCAATGTGTCCAACATTGGATTTCCACTCTTTGATAAGCCGATTGTCGTCGTCTTGTTCGAGCAAGTAACCGATTTCGACGAGATGGTCTTCAAAAGCCACAGCGCTTTGAAGGTAGGCTTCAAATTCAGCGAATGCTTCTTTAGAGAAAGAATGAGGCAGGGATGGGAGGAGAAGATTAGATAGGATTGAAGATTGAATGGAGGGAACTGTAAGTTTAGCGAACAGGGTTCGAGTGGGATCAGAAAAGGTGTCCGGAAAGAGGTACGCCGACAGAAAAGTAGCCACTTCCGTTAAGGTTGCGAAGGGTTCGAGAGCTGAAGCTTCCGCGGTGATTTTGATGACGTGTGTTGACGGCGTGGGGGATGATAAGGTGTAGAGTAGTGACGAAGAAGACGATGGGGACTCGAGAAGGGGCAGAAAAAGTGAACGTAGGATCGATCCGGACAAGTCCTTGATACGCATTTCGAGAGCCGCTGGGAAAAGCACAGAAAACGCCGTCAGTACGCTGTGGAGCGAAGCCTTCGAATCTGAGCCTTCGAGACTGAGAGCAGCCATGGAAACATCAGCCTTTGCTCGACCCCTCAAGAAATGAAGTCGTACCTTGAACCTCTGTTTCAATCTTGAATTCTTTTTGTTCTGTTCCTCCTTCGAAAGAGAAGGCTTGATTCCAACAGCTGAAGAGCGTGCTCTCCATAAGTACCTGCAGGTCTTTCCACCTTCTCTCTAACGATCTCCAGACCTGTGCGCGTTGAATTTCAAGTGGTTTAGGGTCTGAAAATATTTTCTTGAGCTCTTCCATCTTGACGGATGCATCGTCCAGCCGTCCGTGCTCGGATATGAGGTCATGAGCTAGACTCAAAGTTTTGGAGACGTTGAGCAACGCCGACAGAAGTTGCTCTTTGAATAAGTTGTAGTCATAAGTCGCTCTGGAAGTCGTGTGGATAGTTATGAGCTCTTTGAGCTTGGAAATATGCCCAGTCTATGCGCAAGCCTTGAGGTATTGACGTAGGTGGAAGAAATTGAGGACCCACCTGTTCATCGTGTAACTGATTGTTCAGCTGTCGTTGCTGGTCATTCAAACGGTTTAGGTCGTCTCTCAGAGTAAAAGCTGAATTTGTTTGAGAGGTAAAGGCGGCCAAATTGCTGGTGATTTGTTTATGGAGTTCATGCTGCTCAACGTGTCATTTCTGCAATTCTCGCATTGGCGTCTAGCGGTACCTTCACAGAAGAGATTTCCTTGTCCAGCGCCTCCAAATTATTCCTGTACTTCTTCCCATCGTCGTTCCCGTTGAGCTCCAACTGGAAATCCATCACTTAACAACTTTACAAGGGTTCTGCAAGAGAGAATTCACGTGACTGTCACGGCATCACCGACTCCCGCGGAATTGTTAGGCGTGTTTGTTGGCGCTGTGGGGAGCAAAGCAACCAGCATAGCTTCAGCTTCGGTCTTCGCTTCAGTCACTTAAAAGGGTCTTAGGGCAACGTGCATTCATCGATCGCCCCATTCAGCCACCATTCAGCGTATAAATTCAAGCTATGGCCTCCTCACCTGTCGCTTCACGCTCCAAGATGTCAGCCATCACCAAAGGAGTTGGATCTCAGCATCCGTTCATCAGGAATTCAACCACAGGAGATCATGATGGATACGTCGTATGTCTTCTGCATTGCAAAGTGCTGAAGTGCTGAAATGCTGAACTCCGCGTCGACAGCCGATCGAGGGTTATGGACTGATCGGTGCGTCGATCCACCTCGAATTCGAGCAGGATATAAAGACATGATCTAGGGAACATGCATACTGCCGCTCTGGTATCGCTCGATGCGAGCATCGATAGCTTCTGTTGGCCAAATTTCGACTCACCGAGGTTCGTTCGTCCTTTCCCTACCAGCGATTCTAACACTGGCTCGAACTGCCTAGTGTGTTCGCGAGAATCGTGGACAAAAACAAAGGTGGACACTTTCAGATTCACCCCACTTGGGATAAGTTCACAGCTCGCGCTTCCTACTTGCCCAACACTGCAGTGTTGCAAAGTAAGTTCATGCACGAAGAGGGAGTTGTAACCATTGTGAGCCTGTTCCTCTTTTCTGCACTCAAATAAACTAATGAATCCAAAGACCGACTTCCTTCCTCGCCCTAGGCCGTCAGTACAGAAAAAACCGCTCTATCCCTGCTTGGTTCGACGCGTTGAAGTTCGTGCTCCCCTCGTGTCCAAAATGCTTTCTGATTTAGACCTACAGGCTGTTCGTGGCAGGGTTCCGTTGAAGCTAGAATGTTACCCTGCGTTCAACTACGCGCGAGATGAGCACACCACGAACGTGGCCGCAGATCCCTCAGCCTTAGACACAACCCAGGGCCACTCCAAAGCCACGTTCGCGTCCAAAGATCTCACGATGGAGCTACGGTACATCTCGAGCCCTGGAGACACGTCGAAGGCTCCGGCGGTATCTTTCGAGAAGGACTCCGCCTCTGTCGCCGTGCTAGGACTGAAAGGTGCTGGTGTTACCGCCAAGTTTGAGTTGGAGGAGACACAAACAGTCACGTTCATTTTTTGGGAACCCGAAAAGGAGAAGGTCCCAGAAACGAAGCCCTTGTTGGCAACTCCCAATTTGAACAAAGCAAAAGAAGATCCAGGAGAGACGACTACTCTTCCTGACAAAATTGATGAAAAGTGCGGAGTCGTATTTGTTGTTATGTCGTGCTGACTTTGTGCCAAGGTTCTGTTTCGACCTGTATAATGATACCAAGCTGGTAAGATGGCGGTCTTACCCGACCCTACCCACATTAATGATTCGTCCAGTACTGGAAAGGTTGGGTGAGCAAGTCCTCGTACACCGGGCGCTGGAGAGAATTTGTGATGCGTTCGGCGTAAGCCTACCTTGCTCTCCATTTTTCTCTTATACTAACCTGCCAAATTAGGATTACTCTCAAAGTCTGCACTCATTTTACGCTCAACGGCAGAGTTCCTCACACTAGATCAACAGCTCCTCACCTTTGAACCCAAGGGAAGTATCGTCGCAGCCCCGACATTTTCCCTACCGGAGGTACAGTTCTTTTTAACCAATCTTTTTCTACTGAATCGTTATCTCCCAGGATCTGGAGGGAAATGGTCGAACTTGGGATTACAGGTATTGTTGGGTTCGAGATGCGTCCTTTACCATCTACGCTTTCATCAGGTGCGGCTCCTTGCTGCCAATCCATCGCTCGCGACTGACACAGAGAAATAGGCTTGGGTTCACTGAAGAAGCTCGCCAATATATGCGTAAGCTGGGAACCAACCTCTAAACGAAACACTAACCCTTTTCGAAGACTTCATGCATGACCGTATCCAAGAGCGAGACCGAGGAAGCGACAACCCCTTGCAGATCATGTTTACAATTCATGGTTCCAAAGAGTTACAAGAATTCGAGCTGAACCACCTCGAGGGTTATCGTGGTCAGCGTCCAGTGAGCATATATTCGTTCGCACCTTGCCCAGCCATGCTGATGCCTTCACGCAGGTCCGCATTGGCAATGGTGCCTGTGTATGTTCATGTTCATGAAGGTGACGAGGAAATAACTCTACATGACAGGACCACTTGCAACTAGACATATATGGAGAACTCATGGATGCCAGTGAGTCCATATCTATTGCACCGGAAAATTCCTCACCGCTTCGTGTAGTTTATCTGCAACAGAAATTTAGCGAGCCGGTCAGCTACGATTTGTGGGTGCAGATCCGCGAAATTGTAGACTGGGTGTGCGAGAACTGGACTCGGCCTGATTTGTCTATCTGGGAAGTCAGAAGCGCGAAAGTGAACTTTACCTACAGCAAGGTCTGTCTTGTCATTGCCTGATCGGAGACACTAGTTTGAACAATGGGTAGGTCATGTGCTGGGTTGCGCTGGACAGGTGAGAGAACAAAAACCTATTTTCTCCTCTCTACAAGAGTCTTTCCTGACTTCGCTTGTAGAGGAATCCGCTTATCTGAGAAGAGATCTCTCCCTTGTCCACGTCGTAACGAATGGTATCGCATCAGGGACGAAATTTATGAGGAGATTATGCAGAAAGGTTTTAACAAAGAGAAAGGTTTTTTTGCGCAGTCTTACGAGGGTCAAGGTTGGTAATTATTCAAATTTTCAGCTTATCTGACCGCCTTTGGCAGAGATACTTGACGCTAGTTTGCTCATCATGCCTCTCGTCAGTCCATTCCTTATGGGGTCTAGCGGACTCTGCTTACTTTGGGTTGTTCAGGTCTTCTTTATTCACGCCAGCGACCCAAGATTCCAAAGCACTATGGAAGCAATCCTTCGTCCACCAGAAAAGGGTTTCTATATTTCATTATTTGAAAGTTATGTGGCGTCTAACATGAATGTTAGGCGGACTGACGCATAACAATCTCGTCTTCAGATATGACTTCAATAAGGCAGAGGACGGTATTGGGGGCACTGAAGGAGCCTTCTCCATGTGCTCTTTCTGGATGGTAGAAGCCTTAACTAGGGCAGGCAGCGTGACGCCTAAATATCTCAGCAAAGCCGTTGAGGTGTTTGAGGACTTGATTCAGTATTCGAACTCTCTAGGTCTCTTCAGCGAAGAGTAAGTCTCGTCGTCGATTTCTTCAGCCATGCTGACCCGAATAATCAGAATATCGATGTCAGGAGAAGCCCTTGGAAACTCTCCTCAGTAAGAATCAAGCGCCCGTCCGCTTAGATGAAGTTGATTTGACATTGATCCTTTTGATTAGGGCTTTCACGCACGTCTCTGCCATATCAGCGGCGTTTAACTTGGATCGCGCTTTGTCAGGAAGGCATGCCACTCAATAAAAGAAGTAAAACGTCATGTAGATTCCAACTTTGTAATGTTAACCAAAGAAATGCTTGAATTGAGGATGAATATCGATGAATCTTGAATATTTTCAGTCCCGCGGCTGGTTGTTGAAAGAACTCCAAGTTAGTAATGTAATCTTCCACATTGCACACATCTGTCTACAAACCCCAATTTTCTATTTTAAAGTCTTCCAAGCTCTGCAATTCTACGACTGTTTGTCCCAGCGCGTCGATGTCATTTTGAGAAAGCACCCTGCGGTATTCCACGTCCGGGACCCAGATGACTTGCATTCCAGCTCTCTTCGCTCCAATCACCCCGTTAAGGCCATCTTCGAACACCAAAACTTTAGCGCAGGCTTCCTCTCCCTCGATCCCCAGCGACTTCGCAGCGAGAAGAAAAATATCTGGATTCGGCTTGCCTCGTTTCAGATCCGGATGATCCCCTCGTATTATACGATCGGCAGAGAAGTATTGAAAGAGATACGAAAGGTGAGAGGTCTTGTGGACGAAGGCGTCACTTGAGGAAGCTGTCGCCAATGCCATCGGAATGCCCCGAGAAGCAAGTTCTTTCACGAGCTTGGCGGCGCCAGGAAGAGGCTCAACCTCGGCGAAGTATTTGATTTCCAGCGGGTCCATCAACTAACTAGATGCATTAGTGGACATATAACTAAAAGGACTGGATTGTCACTGACCTTCGAGAGTTCAGCTGGTTCTAGTGGTAACGAATAATGATCAATAATTTTCTGAAGGGAAATCGCCGGAGGAAGTCCCATGATGCTCCCTTTAAATTCCATTGATATTGGCCCCTTATCGAATTGCGCGAAAATCTCATTCTGCACGTCCAGTCATCGATGGGTGGCTAAAGAGAGTCGTGGGGCTTACGAAAATTCTGCGACAGAGCTTCAGTCAGGCGTCAGTTTGTGTGAGAGAAACAAGGATCACACCTTGTATATATGGTTTCCGTGTCAACTTTTCACACCAATCAGATGATTGCACTATGGAAGTGGGAACTGCATAAAGACTGACTGAGGGTGCCATCAACATCGAAGATCACGGCTATGATTTTCTGCTCTACCTCTTTAGCTGTCTAAGCCAGGCAGAAAGAACATACACACATCGTTCTTCCCATTCATATTGATATATCTATCCAAAATCTCAAAGCTTTATCAAATCTATGTGGTCTCCTTGATCTGCAAGTGCGGCTCCGAAGGACTGATAATGAGGATATCAGATATCGCTAGGAGAGAGCCTGAGAGACACTCCTCACCTTTTTAATCCTTTCTTCCTGTGATGCCTGTATCTATCCTCTTCAAGTTGGAATGGCGATGGAATCACAAAATATTAGGAGTGTTTTCGTGAATCCGACTCGGAAGAGGTTTTGTGGCTTGAGTTGTGGCGCGGCTCAAGCCCAAAATTCGGCGAGTCAGAATGGATCTCTCTGTGGAGATTCGGGAACTGAGTGAGCTACAGCTACACAAGCAGTACTTTGAGTTGCCTGAGTTCTGATGAGGGTCTCCATCCAAATCATGTGCCATTTTCTACGGAGCTACAACTATAACTATACCTGTGCCGCACACATGCAGTAAAGGGAACCAGGGAAATAAGTGGCATTTATGTTGACGAAGTTTAAAGCCAGTTTGGCGTTTGGTGGCTAGGACAGGGAAGTAATTGCTGTCCGCAACTCATTTTTTGGATCCCGTTCAGGCGCTGGAGACACTCACTGAAGCTGCTGGTGCTCTGTGCCTATTGGATCCTTTCCAGAGCTAGAAGATGAGGCAGACGCAATGGATGGCAGGGTGTTCTTGAGGTTGAGGTATGAGCACGGAGGACATGCTCTCCCACCCACGACCTTGAAAATCCTCATGTGTCAACTCATTGTCATATTCCGAACCAAAAACCGCATAGACTTGATTGGAGAGGCTATTGAGGTCGCGATCATAGAGGATCCTGTCGTCGTCGAGACGCTGGAGAGATAATTAAGGTCTAATTCGCTAGAAAAAGCATAGGGACCTAACGAATCGAACATTACTCTCCAAATTCTCCCCAAGCGATGTCGTCAGAGGGTGATTGACATACAAGTGCTTGTCTGGCCTCACCCTCCATGTGGTTCTGCTGCTCTCAATCTTTTTTGCGAAGGATTGCAACTAAAGACACCCTCAGTTCAAAATCTTCAAAGGGCAACGAGGATGACTTCACGTGCTGTTAATTTTATGATTGGTTTGAGTGTTGTGACTGATAGGTCCCCTGCTGCCAGTGGAAACGCAAGGTGCGAGAGGGATTGCCATACTGGGAAAATGAAAGGCGTTTTTGTTACAATATCGACAGGTTTAATAATATAGCGAGAATATATAAAGAAGATGCGATGAATCGATGGGTCTCGCACATTAGCCATTGCCACGTCTGCGTCTATGCAGACGTCTAAGACTGGACGCGCGAGAATTGAGTGAGAGGAGCACTCCTATGACTACTCGATTCCATAAGTGGATTTGTTGCAATTCCTATGGGAGAGTTCTGAGGCGTTCAGCGGCAGTAGTGGTGAATGGTTGAGAGAAGAACGAATTTGACGATGTTATTCTCATTCGAAAGTATGAATCGTGTATTTTATACTGGTAAGTTACTCATAACAAGTCAAGAAATTCGATATTTCAATCTCGAAAACAAGCCAAACAACACAATCAATCAAACATCCAAGGGACCCAATGGATTCTCAAACGCAAAGTGGCTTCGTACAAACATTTCAAGCAATGCATAAATCATGAATCGTATTGGCGTTCACTGGTAGGGGTGGTAGTCAAGATGAGACCTCAAAGGACGTTCACCCTTATGGTCCAGAAAGCCGACTCCAACCAAGACGAACTCCAACTCTCTCACCACAAAGGTCAGGAGTACCTCCAGGATCCAATCGAAGATTCGCTCGAAGGTCTCTGGCCAATCCAAACGCTCCCCTTCCCACACGGTGATTATCATTCCACCTTCGCGAAACGGCGCCCGAGCCAGGTTTCTCGCTCTCCTTTCGGCCCACTCCGTGAGAGGAGAGTTAGGGTCGATGAAGGTGCTGACGCGCAAGATGACGTGGTTGCATCCGATGTTGGCCTTTTTGTAGTAGGCGGAAAGCTTATTGGACACCTTCGACGGAAGCCTGATCATGGAGAAAAGGAACGAAATCGTGCTCGTGACGACGTAGAAGACAATTGAGGTCGTGCCGGTGACGCCGTAGAAGACGATGGAGGTTGTGCTCGATGCTGCCGTTAGCACAGTGGACGAGGTCGTCGATACGGCGCTGAAGATTGAGCTGGCGGACGCGGTTGAAAAGATGGACGAGGACGTGCTCTTGGTCGAGAATCTGGAGGCGGAGGCGTCGTCGACTTCCTCCGTGCTCTGCGATCAATTAGCTACAACGAGCGGGGAGCAGGAGAGCGACAAACCTCATCTTCATTCACCGGAGCGCATTTTCTCTCGTTTACCTGTTCCAACTTCGTCGCTTTCTCCAGCAGCGTCCTCAGCGCTTCCTCGGCGGATCCCTCTGCAAATACCGATACGATTCAATCCACTGCCGCATTGATAATGATAGAGAGGAACTCACCAGGCATGTAAATCCTTTGGACGGCAGCAGGATGCGGCGCTTGCTGGATATCTGAGAGACAAGAGCGAGGATGTGTGAGGCGTTGGCCGGCGGAGGCGAAGAAGCGAAGGGAAAAGATCTTTGAAAACATGGCTGACGTGCAGTACTTGAGCAGAAGAAACGCGAAAGCTGAAGTTGGAGAAGCTCGAAACTCGACAGTCAGGCGATGTGGATGGTTGTACTCCCTGGGTTGGCAGTTCCTAAGACCTCTCTATTTAAGCGAGCAGAGATGTCGGGACGTGGAGGAAGGGCTGAAAGTTGCGTCCCGCCTCTGCGTCCCGACATCCCAGTCGTCCGACAGAACTCCGCCTCCGAAACCCGCGTGACATATACGGGAATCTGAGCAAACGTCGTCGTGCTGAAGCTGGTCTGCATCCCTGCGAGAAGGAAGAGAACACGATCAATGCGATGGTCGATGGGACGCGTCGACCGCTGTCACGTGAGAGTACATACACATGACGGGGTACTAGTATTCACAGTCACAGTATGGGTTGAAATCAGCCAATTACCAACGATGTCTGCCGGAATTTGCAGAGGCAAGAGGGCTTTTATCTTTGCCTTTCGGGTCCCAGCGTAACGTTTTTGCCTCTGCTCTGGGTAGCGTTGTGCTGATCGAATCAGTAGCAAGCGGCAACAGAGTCGTTTCCTTTCCGTGACTCCTCAGCGTCAAAGTCAAGTCCAAGTCCAAGACGGCACTGAGAACGAAGTTGAGATCAGCATCTCCCACCACGCAAAGTCGATCGTGCTCAACTCTCCCGCGCACTCGCTCCACAACGCTTCCTTCCCCTTCCTCTTCCTTCGGGACGCCGATCGATCGGAGCATTCCTTCCATCCGCTCACCAAACAAAAGACGTTCCAGACCACCACCATCTCGCCTGAACTCAACCTGTCGCAGGCGAAGGTGGTCCATGGAGCGCTCAGGCTGCGATGGGAGGGAGAGAGCGTGGAGAGCGAGCTTCCGCTCGATTTTTTGAGGGATTATGCGACCAGGGAGGGATGGGACAAGCTGCATTATTTCGATCAGTTGGAACCCATTACTTGGGACAATTCCAAGTTCATAGGTGAAGGGAAACACAAGGCCATCTCGTACGATAGCTACAAATCCGATCCACTCCCTTTCCTCCAGCAGCTCACGAAGTACGGCCTCGTCTTCCTCACCGGCGTCCCCACCGAAGAAAAGGAAGGTGTTCACACAGAACTGAGGAACGTGGTGGAGACCATCGGCGAGTTGAGGAGGACTTGGTATGGTGACCTGTGGGACGTGAGGGACGAGAAGAAGGACACAAAGAATGTAGCCAACACCAACCTAGACTTAGGACTGCACATGGATCTAGTGCACTTTCAGAACCCACCTCGATACCAATTCTTGCACTGTCTCAAAAACCGAGGCATAAAAGGTGGCCGGTCGTACTTTGTCGACTCCTTCAAAGCGGCCGAGAGGATGTGGGCAGACGAGAAGTGGAGGAGACGCTTCGACGTTCTGAGTAGGACCAAAATGGGCTTCGAGTATCGGAACAACGGACATCATACGCGATGGGAGCATCCCGTCTTCGAATTGGATCCCAATACCCCTCCTGTCACGCAAGGAGGAGACCCGATCCCGCCGAAGTTGTTCGCCGTGAATTATGCTCCGCCATTCCAATCCCCCCTCTTACTTCGGCATCACACTCCTTCCCAACTGGCGTCCCTTCATCGATCCCTGACCACTTTCACCAACCTGGTGGAGGAGGAAGGCATGAGATATGAGGTTCAGTTGGAGGAGGGAGACCTGGTTGCGTTTGATAATAGGAGGGTGTTGCATGCGAGAACTGCGTTCGATTTCGATGGCGAGTCTGGTGATGAGAAGGGGAGGTGGCTGAAAGGTGCATATATGGAGGGAGATGCCGTTTGGGATCGGACGAGGGTGTTGCTTGCTCAGGCTGAGGGTAACAAAGGAGAATAGAACGCATAACAAAACAAAATGGAGGTAGATTGACTGTAGATGCGCATGTTTATGTACATATTGCTAAGATATTGACACTGCGAACTCAGTGTAAAATGACAACTTCATTGTTGCTTTAATATCAGTACCGAACCTGGATGATTGATTGAAGAGGCGTTGCGAACTTAAGGATCACAGAATAGACCACCTGAAAGTCATAGTCATGCATAGAAAGTGGATGATCGATGATCATTGCTCAGCGACGAGGAAGACAGTGCCAACAGGAGAGGTTGGTTTCATCTGTAGTATCTAGGTTAATTGAACCTGCCTTCAAGAAGGATCGGTACACACCAAATTCGGCGCTCAACTTCATTCCCAAACACTTTTCCATGGCCTCCCTCTCCATCCATGCCCTCTCGAGTCCATGCTTATAGTCCACCTCCACGATCAAGGGTGGGCTCCAGAACTCATCGGCTTCGGGCCCAATTTCATCGATTCTGGGGTACTGAGCTGATAGACCCAAGCACGGGCTTTGTTCTTGTCCCAGAAGCAGTGGCGCGGAGCATGGGCAGGAGCGGACAGGTCAAACGCATAGTCAACGCTCGACGGCGAAGGACGTCAATCTCTTCTACCGCGCAGTGGGAGACGACCATCCCTTCTGCCCTAGGACCGAAGGGCGAAATTTCAGAGAGGACATCGTCCAGAGATGGAGAGAGGTCGAGGATAAAATGGTGTGGGGTGACGATGTGGAATGCGGTGAGATCGGAGAAGAAGAGGAGAATGGAATCCTGTTTCCTCGTCGCGCTTGGTGAAATGTACGCGCAGTCATAGTGCCCTATGATCGTCTTTCCAATCAGGGCGGATGGAGCCAAAGGATGTCCATTGAGGACTCGATGTTCCGGCTTGGGGATTGGAGTTGTGGAAGAGGAGATGAATCGGGAGTTACAGGTGAAGTAGGAGGATGATCCGGACGACGGCCTAGAGGGTGGAGCTGATAAAAGGCCGTGGGGAGCCTGAGGTGTCCTCGTACTGGCAGACTCAATTCCGTTTCGCTGCTTCGAAGAAGTTCAGCTTAAAGTCATCAAACTCAGGTTCAGGACACCATGGGATAGACTCAACGACAAACAGAATAGGACATACAAGAGAGAGCGGATTACACATGACGAACTCAGCCATCTCTAGTACCTTCGTCGTACACAAGCTTTTCAGGTAATGTAAAATCAGACTTAGTCGTGAAGCAGATGGAATTGGGAAGAACCTCAACTTGAATCCGAAGCAGAATTCGAAGACATGACCCGTCGACTCCCTAGTCCTTTATATTGACTGAACGTGAAGGTCATAATGCATAATGTGAAACTCATCCGCTTACGTCACTCCTTGGACTGGCCAAAGTTAGAACGGACCATGCCACGATCTGGGCGTCGTTACAGAACGTCACAACAGTCGAGCGCATCGAGCAGTCTCGTATCAGCCAGCGTAAGCTGACTGTAGGGCACACCAGAGAGAATTCGCCAATCGGGGAAGGAACAAGCATAAACAGGACAGGGAAACTGCACGGAAAGGTCAGACGGTGAATGTTAAAGAACATCCTCGTCCTCAGGGTTCGTCAGGCACTGATCAATGGCGAACTAGCTGAAAACCTTCTGCTCAACCTCGAAAGATTGGACTATCAAAGTCTGCTTTGTGTGTTCTGCTTCTTATTTCGAAGCAGGATATGACACCAACTCGTTGAGAGGCGTGAAACTTGACAGACTCGGAGGGAATGGAGGTCACGTAGAAACCACACTCGAATCGCAGAGAGTTAGAGGGACAGACGAAGAATGCATTAAGACTAAATGCTGTCTTCTGCCGACCAAAGCTTAAACGTCCTCCCCCATTCTCCGGTTGCCATAAACTTCCCATCTGCCCCCTAAGCATCAGCCCCTGCTCTCATGCACAGCACGTAAACGACAGACCTGAACTCATATCCACGCTCATGACTTTTCCTCCTGCCTCAGAGCTCAGTGCTTTCACAAGCTGCCAATCATCAGCACTCCAAATCTTCAACATGCCGTCATATCCGCTGCTGGCGAGGTAAAGTCCATCGAGCGGTACGTCAACCTCGGCATCCACTGCACCGTTCATGTCTCCGTCCGCGCGAACGTCCATCTCTTCTTCTCCTCCATTGGCCGACGATTTGTTACTGGACAGAACAGGGAGCGACGCGAATGCAGATGGGAAGCGCGTACGCGATCGGTCATATTTGAAGAATCGTACATCTGAAACGCTGGATCGATGGGCAGCAATGGTGTATATCGGCTTCAGCTGGCGCATGTCCCAGATCCTAATCGTGTCGTCGTTCGACCCCGTTGCAATTTGATACCTGTTGGAGTCTTGAGAAAGACTGGATCAGAGCACAACAGGGAAAGAAGCGCACCCATTAGGCGAGAAATCAACCGCAAGGACATCCTTGACATGGTTTTCGAGCGTCATAATGGTCTTTCCGCTCCTCAAATCCCATACCCTTCCAATAGCATCTAATCCTCCACTACAAACCAAGCTTCCATCAGCTTGGAATTCGATCGCATAAACCTCCTTCGAATGACCCTCCTGTAAAAGGATCTCTTGGGAGGTCTCGACGTCCCAGAGCCTCCAAGTTTGATCGTAGCTTGCAGTTCCAACATAACGACCGCTCGGATGGAATGCGACCCTTGCGATGCGAGCAGCGTGTCCAGAGAGAATGGACAGAGGTTTGGGATTGTCGAGCGACCACAAACAAGCGAGCCCGTCTGCGGCGCCGGTCACGAAATTGACAGTCGTGGGAGATTGAGAAACGGTCGCTTGGGGATGCCAAGCCGCCCCGCCTATTCGTTCGCTACCGTCGTGTCCTAGAGGAAAGATGCATGAGTTTATTCTTGTCCTTTGCTGACGAGACTTACAGAAGCGGACCTTTGTAGACGATTCCGTTCTGCATACCACCTCGTAGATTACATGAAGGCACTTCCCATACTTTTGCGTGTCCAGACCACGAACCGGTGAGGAGGAGGTCAGAGGAGGGGGAGAAGCGGACGATGGAGATTGGACGCGAAGAACCGATTTGAGAACCAAGATTGGTGTATTTCTGAGCGTAAGAGCTTAGTGAACTTTCGAAAGCTATAAGCGAAATACCCACTTTGAGCTCGCTGTAGATGGCTCTTCGGACGTCGAAGAGCTTGGCAAGGGGGAGAGCAGCTTCTGAGCGTTGCCGTTCCACGCGTTCTTTTGCTCTGTAACATCAAAAGTAAGGGGAGAAGAAGCCAAGACGGAAGACGTGCCTGTGAAGAGAATATTGAGCTATCCATCTTCGCGCTTCGAGAAGTTCATCTGAGCCAGGAATAAAGAACTCTTGATTCTGTGTATCCTTCAACTCGAGACCACGCTAATCGGAAGGAAAACGCACATCTTCATCCTCTTCGGATTCACTTTCACTTTCTATCTCCTCTGCTAACGTTTTCTCCAGCTTGCTAAGTAGGTATCTTAACCTCTCCCTCCTTTCTGCTGGCCCTTCGCCAAAGAGCGTCATGGGCTCTTGAATCTCCCTGAGCTTGTTTCGCACATCTTGATCGTTCGTTGGTACAGCGATTTTCCTTGCGCGCTTCCTTCGTTCGAGTTCATTTACAAGAACATTGTTAGGGTCTTTATGTGACGGTAGGGCGTAAGAAGTCGTAGGTTGTTGGAGGAGGTCGTCAACGTCGACTCCGTCGTTATAATCGTCCTCCTGTTCATGTTCAACGCCTAACACTCAGAAAAAGCTCAAAACACTTACTTCCATTGTTTCTTATGCTCTCACAAGATATCACCTTGATGCTTTTAGCCACTCGTCAACGTTCCCATTCGTCGTTTCCTTCAAGTGACTCAAGCGGCAAAGTGGCGGACCCCGTCCCAAAAAAACGACGATCTCGCCTGAGCAGCTCCATCCTATGAGTGCCTGTGAAGGATGCTTGTCCACCCCACCCAGTCTCAATACTTCAACGTCCAGGGCAACCAGAATCTCCAGTCAAATCTCCAGTCAAACAGAGTGCTCAACGCCTTCCACTCAGCGAGATCTCCCTCTCCAATACTCCAGCAGCAGCGTACGCACCAGTATCATCAAGGTCCGTTTTATCTTCCTGGGGCAGCGTGTACACGCTGAACGAGTGAAATTGGAACAGGCCTAGGTTCCCACGAGTCAGCATGGCAGCCGCCTGCCACGAACCCCCCACAACTTGCAGGTCCCCAGCTTAATGGAATTTTATAAGCGAAATACCCACTTTGAGCTCGCTGTAGATGGCTCTTCGGACGTCGAAGAGCTTGGCAAGGGGGAGAGCAGCTTCTGAGCGTTGCCGTTCCACGCGTTCTTTTGCTCTGTAACATCAAAAGTAAGGGGAGAAGAAGCCAAGACGGAAGACGTGCCTGTGAAGAGAATATTGAGCTATCCATCTTCGCGCTTCGAGGAGTTCATCTGAGCCAGGAATAAAGAACTCTTGATTCTGTGTATCCTTCAACTCGAGACCACGCTAATCGGAAGGAAAACGCACATCTTCATCCTCTTCGGATTCACTTTCACTTTCTATCTCCTCTGCCAAAGTTTTCTCGAGTTTGCTAAGAAGATATCTCAACCTCTCCCTCCTTTCTGCTGGCCCTTCGCCAAAGAGCGTCATGGGCTCTTGAATCTCCCTGAGCTTGTTCCGGACATCTTGATCGTTCGTTGGTACAGCGATTTTCCTTGCGCGCTTCCTTCGTTCGAGCTCATTCACAAGAACATTGTTAGGGTCTTTATGTGACGGTAGGGCGTAAGATGTTGTGGGTTGTTGGAGGAGGTCGTCAACGTCGACTCCGTCGTTATAATCGTCCTCCTGTTCATGTTCAACGCCTAACACTCAGAAAAAGCTCAAAATACTTACTTCCATTGTTTCTTATGCTATCACAAGATATCACCTTGATGCTTTTAGCCACTCGTCAACGTTCCCATTCGTCGTTTCCTTCAACTGACTCAAGCGGCAAAGTGGCGGACCCCGTCCCAAAAAAACGACGATCTCGCCTGAGCAGCTCCATCCTATGAGTGCCTGTGAAGGATGCTTGTCCACCCCACCCAGTCTCAATACTTCAACGTCCAGGGCAACCAGAATCTCCAGTCAAATCTCCAGTCAAACAGAGTGCTCAACGCCTTCCACTCAGCGAGATCTCCCTCTCCAATACTCCAGCAGCAGCGTACGCACCAGTATCATCAAGGTCCGTTTTATCTTCCTGGGGCAGCGTGTACACGCTGAACGAGTGAAATTGGAACAGGCCTAGGTTCCCACGAGTCAGCATGGCAGCCGCCTGCCACGAACCCCCCACAACTTGCAGGTCCCCAGCTTAATGGAATCGGCATCACGAACTCTGGAGTGAACTCCTTAAACGGTGCCCACGCGAATGGCATTGGAAGTGGAATATCGACACACCATCAAGGAAAGGTTCTCCTCTCCCATGGTGCTGGTGCCGGTGGTGCAGGGAATGCGGAAAATGAGGCGGTTTATTATCTCATCGTTGACCTTATGGATCCCAATACGAGGGAGAGCGCCTTGTTAGAGCTGAGCAAGAAAAGGGAACAGTATGATGATTTAGCGTTGGTGCTATGGCACAGCTTCGGTACGTCCTCCCTTTTTAATTCCAAGATTGGCGTGTTGAAAGGTCGGAAGGTGTCATGGCCTCTCTGCTGCAAGAGATCGTATCCGTTTATCCTCTTTTAATCCCTCCAACCCTCTCCGCCCACAGCTCGAATCGCGTGTGCAATGCTCTAGCACTCCTTCAATGCGTCGCTTCTCACAACGACACTCGTCACCTCTTCCTATCCGCCCACATCCCCCTCTTCCTATACCCCTTCCTCAACACGACTTCTAAGACTCGTCCTTTTGAGTACCTTCGTCTCACCTCTCTCGGAGTCATTGGTGCGCTTGTGAAGCAGAATGATAATTCCGAGGTCATCAACTTCCTCCTCTCGACAGAGATTATCCCGCTCTGTTTGAGGATCATGGAGACTGGTTCCGAACTTTCGAAGACGGTCGCGATATTCATAGTCCAGAAGATTCTCTTGGATGATATGGGGCTGAGTTACATCTGCCAGACTTATGAGAGATTCTACGCAGTTGGAACAGTGTTGAGCAATATGGTCAATCAGCTGGTGGAGACTCAAGCGGTCAGGCTACTAAAGCATGTCGTCAGGTGTTACCTCCGCCTTAGCGATAATCTCAGGTACGTCTCGTCACTTTTAGGGCTGTACAAGGATTAATGGAATGAATGTGTGACAGAGCGAGGGAGGCTTTGAGAGCTTGCCTACCCGAGCCGTTGAGGGACGCCACATTCTCCCCTCTCCTAAAAGGCGACCTCGTGACCAAGCGCTGTCTCGCCAGTCTCCTCCTCAACCTCTCGGACAGGGTCGAATGATGTCCTATCTCACTCTTCGGCAAACCCAAAAGTCTCCTTCAACTTGTTTTTCGAACGAAGTCGAGCAAATTGGACATGTGTACCTAAAATTTCGGGAAAATCGAACCTCGGATCCTTCCCTTTATCAACAAACAAGCTAATATCGACAATTTCTTTATTGAACTCACGAATCAAGGCTGATCGGACAGATGGGCAAGACAGTTGCACTTCATTTTCCCTGTTCTTTTTTCCCAAATTTTTCTTTCTTTTTGATCCGGTTGAACAATCGTTCTGATATTCTTTCGTCGAACTATCCGTCTCTCGAATTTCTTTTTCTTTCGTCGCCTAATGCAATCACTTACTTAGAGCTCACCTGGCATTTTGCGTGTTTGACATTCTCGAATGATTAGTAGGGTTCAGTGATTCTTCCTCCTTCTTCCTTCGTTGAGAAAATATACCCAAGACAGATCAGAGATTCGTATTAGTGCCTCTTGATTGATTCACTACCCTCATGGTTCTGCTCATACATTGAATGGCGATTGTTGATTGTACCAACTACCAACTCCTTTTTCTACCCAAGTTCAGGATGTATTATAATCAGATACTCATTGTTAATCCATCTCAACCGTAACCTAACAGCTTCAAGTTGCCTGAAGAAGGGCCCTTCTTTCAAGATTCAGTAGTACGATATTTAGCAGAGGGGTTGCTCCTCGTTCTAGCAGTGGACAATGACATGATCATGTAAAAAAGCAGTTTGAAGCCAGAACAAATTGGACAAGATGGGGTCTTAAGACTGCAGCCATCTTGATTTTAGGAACGTTCAGGAAGTCGTTAGAAGCCAGGAGCTCCTCGCTCGTTCCTTCTGTGGAAACCCACACAGCGGTGCTGGAACGCTCCGTCGTAAACCCTTGAGGTTCTCAGGAGGCTGATATGCCAGTGCCATCCGAGGAGGAACATCGAATATTCGTTGTTTCGTGAGATCACTGCGATAAAGCGCGTAACCTTATTTAGAGGTCTCCTTTGTTGGGAGCTGCAGCAGTGCCTATATAAGCCTAGCCTCTTGAGACAGCGCAAAACCACTTCTGAACTCCAACTGACCAGTTTCCACGATGTGCGGTATCTTTGCTTACGCTTCATTTCTTGTCGAGAAGGTGAGCCAAACCTGCTGAGGATCGTTCCCATGGCTCACAGATCGAAATAGGACCGTCGATATCTCATCGAGACCCTTCGTTAGTAACCACGTTTGAGCATTTGCAGTTTCTGAATGCTGTTGCAGTCAATGGCCTCCAACGCCTCGAATACAGGGGCTACGATTCAGCTGGACTGGAAGTCGATGGCGATTCGCCAAATGAGCTCTTCATGTTCAAGCAGGTCGGGAAAGTGAAGGCGCTCAGGGATCATACCATGGCTGCCAACATCGATTTCAACAAAACTTTCCTCTCCTCCACTTGCATTTCCCATACGCGTTGGGCTACTCATGGCCAGCCCACGCCTACGAACTGCCATCCTCATCGCAGCGATCCCACGAATGAGTTCACGCTCGTCCAGTATGTCTTCTCATCCTCGTAACAACGGGAGTGTGGCGTTGAACGCCGTGATTCAAGTAACGGTATCATCACGAATTACAAGGAGTTAAGGCTCGTTCTAGAGAAGAAGGGATACCAGTTCGAAACTGAAACCGATACCGAGATTGTCGCCGCCCTCACCAAGTACCTCTATGACGAGCAGAAGGGCAAGAAGCCTTCTTTCACAGACCTCATCAAGATGGTTTTGAAGGAGCTTGTACGTCGATCCCCATTCTCACGACAGCCTTGACAACTCATCGCTGGGAATCTAGGAAGGCGCTTTCGCTTTCGTCTTCAAATCTCGCCACTACCCTGACGAATTGGTGGTCGCCAAACGCGGTTCTCCAGTTTTGATCGGAGTGAAAACCGACAAGAAGCTCAAGGTGGACGTTGTCGATGTCGAATTTGGCCCAGCGCAGGCGGAGAAGTTGGAGAATCGTGCGCCTCCCATTCCTTTCTGAAACCCTGTATCTCGATTGACGTGTCGCTCAGTCACTGGAGGCGATACGCTCCAACCTAACACCGGCAACCTCCTCAATGTTCCTGGAACGTCGGATCCCAACATCATGCGCACCCAATCCAGGGCTTTCCTCTCCGAAGATGGAATGCCACAGCCCATCGAATTCTTCATCGCATCCGATGCATCAGCTGTCATCGAACACACCAAGCGCGTTCTCTATCTCCAAGATGATGATATCGCTCATATCGCGGAGGGAGAGTTCCATATTCACCGTCTCCGCCGTGACGATGGCGTTTCTGCCGTGAGAGCCATCGAAACGCTGGAGTTGGAGCTTGCGGCCATCATGAAGGGCAACTTCACCCACTTCATGCAAAAGGAGATCTATGAGCAGCCCGAATCGGTGGTCAATACCATGAGAGGACGTGTGAACTTTGAGAAATACAAAGTTAGTTTGGGTGGTTTGAAGGCTTATTTGCCTGTCATTCGGAGGTGCAGACGAGTTGTCTTCGTCGCCTGTGGAACCAGTTATCATTCAGCACTGGCGGTAAGTTGACCACCACTATTCGCCACGGTCTCATCCTCATCCTTATCGTGCAGACTCGCTCCATCTTCGAAGAATTGACGGAGATCCCTGTTTCTGTTGAACTCGCGTCTGATTTCCTCGATCGCAAAACCCCTATCTTCAGAGACGATGTCTGCATCTTCATTTCTCAGTCAGGAGAAACGGCCGACACCATCCTCGCCCTGCGGTATTGTATCGAACGTGGATCTCTAAATGTCGGTATCGTCAATGTCGTCGGAAGCACGCTGTCTCGCGAGACTCATTGCGGTATTCACGTAAATGCTGGACCTGAAATTGGAGTTGCATCCACCAAGGTATGAGCCGACTGCATGATTTCCACTGAAGGCTGACAGACTCGATTTGCAGGCTTACACCTCGCAATATATCGCTTTAGTCATGATGGCACTTCAGTTATCTGAGGATCGTATCTCCCTTACCGAAAGGCGCAACGCCATCATCGACGGCCTGTTCAACCTTCCGAACCAGATCAGACAAGTGCTCAAGATGGACGAGAGCTTGCAAAAGTTGGCAGAAAATACTTTGATCAAGCAACATTCGCTCCTAATCATGGGGCGTGGATATCAAAATGCCACCTGCCTCGAAGCCGCGCTGAAGATCAAGGAGCTGACATATATGCATTCGGAGGGAATCCTCGCTGGTGAACTCAAGCACGGACCGCTCGCTTTGATTGACGAGTCCATGCCCGTCCTCATCGTCATGACTCAAGACAGTTTGTACCCGAAGGTCCAGACTGCTCTTCAACAAGTCAGAGCGAGGAAGGGAGAACCTATCATCATCGCAAATGAAGGAGATGAAGGTGTCACCGGTGACGGTATGTCCCCTTCTGAGAAATATTCAGTGTAAATGACTGATGGAAAAACAGCCTCCAAAGTCATTCGCGTTCCCAAGACCGTGGATTGTCTCCAAGGACTGATTAACATCATCCCTCTCCAGCTTCTTTCGTACCACATCGCCATCGCGCGAGGCTACGATGTCGATTTCCCCAGGAATCTCGCCAAGTCTGTAACAGTTGAGTAGTTCTGCGGTTAAGGCTTTACCGCACAAGCTGTTTTCTTTTCTTAGGATGTTTGGTGTTGGTAAACTGTTTGATGGACAAATCGACAAGAGGCTTTGATGACAGACTCTAGATCATGTAGGTAGTAAAATGGCGATATTCGAATGTATGATGGTTCCGTCCTCCAACAATTGGGATGCTTTGCTTACAGAACTTTGACAAGCCTTTCGTTCCTCAGCTCATTGAAATTAAATTTGCGAATTTGCTGTTTAAATAGCGCCACGTGGCCAAATTTGAAAAGTCAATGTTTTCAGGGCGGACTTTGACTAAGTTGGACTAAGCGCAGTTTTTCCAAGTCGAAACGACTATCACAACTTTTTCTTTTCGTTACGCTTTAACGTCTCAAAAGTACCTTTACTAGTCCATTATGGCCACTTCCGCGCAGAATATTGCATGGGTCAGCAGCATTTCCTTCAAGTGGCGTAAATTTCTGATTGGGGAAACAGCTTTTCGTGCCTCAGTATTATACGTACGCGTCTGCTGAGCTCGATGTCTCTTAGGTCCTCATGAGAGCTACGCAGTTTCGTCAACCGTGATCCCGGTCGACTGCACATGTTTTATACCAAACGTTCGACCCTCATCCATGGCACTGAAGGGGAGGACACCACACCGTGTCATGGACAACAGGTTCGTCCCTTGCATGTTATCAGTGGGGTCATCCTCCTTAGCGAGTAAGCAGGAGATTCATAAAAAGATTATGGGTTTGGGATGGGTTGACACCAAGGTCTTCGTCTCCAACGTGGACAGCCAGGCATCAGGAGACGGTGGAATCATCGTCCAAGTTTTAGGAGAGATGTCGAACAAAGGCGGAGCTTGGCGTAAATTTGCTCAGACCTTCTTCCTCGCCGAACAGCCCAACGGCTATTTCGTGCTCAACGACATCTTTCGGTACATCAAGGAAGAAGGTGAGGAGGATGTTGAGCCAGAGCAAACCGCGGACGGGATCGAAGGACAAAATGGAAATCTCCTCAATGGGGCAGTGGAGCATCACAACGATCTCGCCATTCCAACCCAGGAACCATCTGCTGTTCCTTCCTTCACTTCGGCTCCCCTGCCCGAAACTGTCGAAGAGCTGCCTCCCACACCACCTCAACCATCTCCTCCCCAGGTCAATGGCGCCCTTGAGGCGGTAGAACCTGAACCTGTGCCAGAGCCGGAGGCTCTTCCCGTCCCAGAACCAGAGGAACCGATTCAACCTCCGACCCCAGAACCAGCGGCGCCTGAACCTCCTGTACCTGTTGAGCCTCCCGCCCCGACTCCACCTCCTTCCGCACCAGTTCAGCAACAGCAGCCCTCGCGCCCCTCTCCAACAATCCGACCTGCAGCTCCAACTCAGCCTGCTCCGGCACCCGTTCCTTCGGGTCCCAAGACTTGGGCGAGTTTAGCAGCGACCAACACAACAAAATGGGGTAATGCAGCAGCCCAAAACAGGGGGATATCCACCGCTGCTCCTCACACCCCTTCCGTGCCGACGACTCAATCTCGTCCGACCAATACCAACACCTCTACCGTGACGAGCCCTCAGTGCTTTGTAAAAGGAATTGTTGATTCTGTTAAAGAATCCTCTCTGATGGATCTCTTGGTCCAACGCTTTGGGCCGGTGAAGGATTTGGATGTCGTCCACAGCAAAGCTTGTGCCTTCCTCGAATTTACCACGGTGGACAATGCGAGGAAGGCCATCGAGACGAGCGCGGCTGAGGGAGGAATCAAGATTGGTGATGGAGTTGTCATTTTGATCGAGGAAAAGAGGAAGGGAGGTGGGATGGCTGGAAGAGGCGGTGGAGCTGAGCGCGGAGGCCCGAGAGGTAGGGGTAGGGGAAGTATGAGAGGTCGTGGTTGAACTGAACGGACAGAGTTTTGAGTTGGTCGGTGTGGACAATAATGATGATGATGTTGTTCAGTTTGTCCCTCCTCATCCCAAACCCTCATTCGAGTTGTTCTTTTTCGGTCCATTCCATTCTCACTCAGTCCTTCACATGCATCTTCATGTACCAAAAGTGGCAGCTTGAAATCAACTACCGCGTTTGAGGTGGCATTACAGCAGAGACTACCCAATTTCCAGTTCCATTGCTTTACTTTTACATTAGGCACCAAAACCCATACAATCCACATTATAGCTTTCCCAGGTTGAGACGATGCTCCCAGTACCGCCTCCTGACAGGATCAAGTTCAGTAGCAAGAGATTGGTAAATCTACCCGTCATCGATCATCAGCAAAGGTCGTAGGAGAAATTTGAACTTACAGTACGAGCTTCAGAAAGAGACTTATCCTTTTCTGCGCCATCTTTGCTTCGAGCTTCAGCCACCAACGCGTCCGCCAGAAACTCCATTGCAGGTACACTGATGGCTGTTCCAACCGTGAACTCTTCAGCAAACGACTTCAGCGTAAAATAGGGCATCTTCGTCAGATTGAGTATGCTATGTAATTGTCAGCCCGCAGATAATAAACATGGCTCTTGCTCACCCTCGCAAATAGTTCCAAGAGCTTGGATTGCTGGGCGAAATGCGAATCTTTTCCTTCGAGTATCTGTAAGTGGTAATTACGGATCAGGCTACCGCATGGAAGGGACGAAGCAAAACGCACTCAATCTCTGCGTGTACGTTATCCTTCCCACCGTCAGGCCTCTCAAACACACAAAACCAACGATGATTCCAAGCTGAGTTGTTTCGCACATCATCTTCCAACAGTTGATCAACAAAAGCGAGCTCGTTCGCCCACAGCTCCTCGAGATCGAAGTGGCAGAGAACCCATTGGCGATACGCCCATGTGTGGTAATTCTTCGAATCTTCTGCGAGAACTCGATTGATGAAGGGTATCTCCCGCTCACTCTGGTTTAGCTTAGTCACGACATTCCGACGGTGTTGCCTGCACAACAATAAGGCTTTAAGTCGACACCTCAACAGACACCTGCCAGACTTGATAACTTTTGATGTGCTCCTTCATCAGCTCATCCATCAGATCTAACTCTTTCGAGAGATCTGCTTCGATAGCAAAAAGAATACTAGAACGATACGCCCTTCGAATACCACTAAGTTATGCCCCAATTCCAATATACAAGCAGAACTCACCAGACCGAATAATGCGCTGCATTCATACGGATTATATGTTCTGTCAGCTGGAGAGCCCTTTCGCTTTTCTCATCTGCGTGCACCAAAGCTCGGAATGTATCCATGGCATCTCTGTCTGCGTGTAGATAGTTAGTTCGATTGCTGAGATAGACAGGTGAAGGTTCACATTCTTGCGTGTACGCAATGGGAGATAATGGATCTCTGCCCTCCTCTTGAGGCTTAGGGACGACATCTTCCCATCCTGGCTTCTGAGCATAAGGAATAAACTCATTACGGATTATATGTTCTGTCAGCTGGAGAGCCCTTTCGCTTTTCTCATCTGCGTGCACCAAAGCACGGAATGTATCCATGGCATCTCTGTCTGCGTGTAGACAGTTAGTTCGATTGCTGAGATAGACAAGTGAAGGTTCACATTCTTGCGTGTACGCAATGGGAGATAATGGATCTCTGCCCTCCTCTTGAGGCTTAGGGACGACATCTTCCCATCCTGGCTTCTGAGCATAAGGAATAAACTCAGCCATAATTGTGGCCACTCGTTGTTGTTTCTTTGTTGAAGCTACAATCAAGAAGGTATGATTCCATGTTGAGGCACTTTCTATTGTCCGTTTAGATCAGATCGATTTTCAAACAAAATTCGACATTTGACTTGATTTCAAGTGCTTGTGAGTGCCTAGATATATACCTTTGTTGTAGGGTACCTGACATATTCGCTTGCCTCGGTAGTCAAGCTGGGCTTTCAAAATGGCTACGTTCCAGGAGCAAAGAGCGATTCTTTCAGTATCTGATAAAACCGGACTTTTGGATCTTGCGAAGGGTTTGGATAGCCTGGGAGTCAAGCTGATAGCCAGTGGAGGGACATCCAAAGCCATCAGAAATGCAAATTTGCCTGTCCAGTGAGTCCACTGCATTATTTGCGCGGGAGAGGCGTTTAGATTTTGAAGGGATGTGTCCGATGTTACTGGTGCTGCCGAAATGCTGGGAGGTCGCGTGAAAACACTGCATCCTGCTGTTCATGGAGGTGAGCACTATACAATGTACAACTGATTTATACTGAATGACAATAGGTATCCTTGCTCGAAATATTCCCAGTGACCTCAGTGATCTGAATACCCACAAAATTGCTCCGTTCTCGATTGTCGTCTGCAATCTCTATCCATTTTCCAAGAAAATTTCAAGCGAACCAGCACCAACACTTGAAGAGGCTATCGAGGAGATTGACATCGGTGGAGTCACATTGTTAAGAGCTGCTGCTAAGAACTTTTCGAGGTGAATATTAATGTTTTGTCATAAATTATGCCCTCTCATGCATTCTTTCATACTTTAGAGTCACCATCCTCTCAGACCCTCAGGACTACGAAGAATTCCTTGAAGCTTACAGGGAAAACAAGGGTACTCTTCCGGATTCACTTCGACAGAAGTATGCTCTGAAGGTATGAATGCCAGTCAATAATCGCGCTCACGTGGCTAATCAACTCAAAGGCGTTCTCGCAAACTGCAGAATATGATGCACTCATTTCAGAATACTTTCGAAGGCAATTTGCTTTATCCCCCGTGTCCTCCTCTCCACAACTTCTCGAGCTTCGCTACGGCGCCAATCCTCACCAAAAGCCTGCAAGTGCATATGTCACTGAAGGTACTCTTCCTTTCAAAGGTAAGATTATAATCTTTTAAGATCATTATACTGACAAGGTTGTAGTTTTGAGCGGTTCTCCGGGCTACATCAATCTGCTGGATGCTCTCAACTCGTATGCCTTGGTCACAGAACTCGCCAACGCCTTTGATCCTCCTCTACCGGCAGCTGCCAGTTTCAAACATGTCAGCCCTGCTGGGGCAGCAATTGCGACACAGCTCACACCAGAAGAGGTGGCTGTTTTTGATGCAGATGGTGTCGACCTTACGCCACTCGCCTCTGCGTATGCTCGAGCGCGAGGTATGCTCTCCGTTTTGTGCCCGAAACAAGGCTGAGTGATTGCCCAGGTGCTGATCGGATGTCGTCCTTTGGAGATTTCATTGCGCTCTCTCATGAATGCGACATCGCGACCGCAAAATTGATAGGACGAGAAGTGTCCGATGGAATTATCGCTCCTGGATACTCTTCGGAGGCATTAAAAGTGCTTTCAGCAAAGAAAGGCGGCAAGTATTGTGTGCTGCAGGTAGGGTTCCTCAATTCCAAAGTGGTGATAAGGAACTGAACCTGGTCCTCCAATAGATGGATGAAAAATATGTACCGAATTCTGTTGAGACTCGCACCGTGTATGGAGTCAACCTTCGCCAAGGAAGAAACGACGTTAAAATCGATAAGAACCTCTTTAGCAACCTAGTCTCCCAGAACAAAACAGTCAGTTATCACATAATTTATATGTTTTGCGATGCTAATTTATAGGGTAGTTACCGGACAATGCCATTACAGATTTGATAGTCGCAACGATTTCTCTGAAATACACACAATCTAACTCCGTGTGTTACGCCTATCGCGGCGGGATAATCGGACTTGGAGCTGGACAACAATCTCGCATCCATTGTACGCGACTGGCCGGCTCCAAAGCTGACGCTTGGTGGTTTCGACACCATCCGAGAGTACTCAATTTCAAGTTTAAGAAAGGGGTGAAGCGTGCTGACAAAGCTACTGCTACTGATCTCTTCGTCACTGGCGAAATCTTCAAGACACCCGAAGGCGATGAGGAGCGAAAGGCTTGGGAAGTTTTTTTCGCTGAAGGGCAGATACCAGAACCTCTCAAGAAGGAAGAGATGGAGGCATGGTCGAAGCAGCTCAAAGGGAAGGTGTCCCTCGCCAGCGATGCCTTTTTCCCATTCGCTGACAATGTCTGGAGGGCTGGAAGGAGTGGAGTTGGGTACATTGCTGCTCCAGGAGGATCGGTTCAAGACGAAGCAGTGGTCAAGGCGGCCGATGACCTCAACATCACCTTTGCAATGACTAACCTGAGGCTCTTCACACATTAGTTTACTTTTTGGACAGAATGCAGGATGCATCTTATTGCAGTCATAAAATGAAAGTAATATAGATCTCTATCCCAGTGTTAGGACCGCTACGATAAATAAGTCCCTATGTGACTGCATTGGTACCTTAGTTAATGCTGGTTGATGTGCACCTGCATTGATTGACTTTGTTTTGTTTGAAGGACTAAGACTATAGTTTACGGCTTTTGTTTTTGTCTTTTAGTCTTGTGACTCGTGTTTGCTTGGAACTAACGAAGGTAACGTCGAAGAAGGAAGGGAGCAGGAATGTCGTCGAATCTATCGTCCCAAAAGGTACGTCTATCACGAGAGTGTATCTGTATGTTGACTAGGTATCTGCCAGCGTCTTGCCGCTTCCGTGCTAGGAATCGGCAAAAGAAAGGTCTACTTGGATCCCTCTCACCTTTCTGAAATCGGAAATGCCAACAGCCGTCAGCACATCAGGAAACTCAAGAAGGACGGTCTTATCATTGGAAAACCCCATGTGCGTGGCTTCTCTTGGTTGCGTGACAGACAATCGAACTGATGAGGTTGCTAAAGGTCATCCACTCCCGGTACCCGATCTTTTCACCTCTTTAGAATACATTACTCATCTCTCGCATAACAGAGCTCGCGTCAGAGAAACTCAAGCTGCGAAAGCAAAGGGTCGTCACACCGGCACGGGTAAACGAAAAGGTACTTCGGAGGCTCGTATGCCAACCAAGGTTCTCTGGATGAGAAGGCAAAGGGTTTTAAGACGTCTGTTGAGGAAGTATAGGGAAGCTGGCAAAATTGATAAGCATCTGTGCGTTGTTTTGTTCATTCGGGACCCGGGTTGACGCAGTACCAGGTATCATCAACTTTACATGAAGTCGAAAGGTAACGTCTTCAAGAACAAGCGTGTTCTGATGGACTTCATCCACAAGGTGCGGCATCTCACTGTTCTCTGGAATGGGTCGGGTCTGAGGATTGATTGCACATAGGCCAAGGCTGAGAAATTGCGAACCAAGAACCTCTCAGATCAGATGGAGGCTCGCCGTCTTAAGACTAAGGCTGCGAGGGAGAGGAGGGCAGGAAGGGTCGCCGAGAAGAGGACCGCTCTTGTGGCGGTGGAGAGGGAAGAGGAGAAGGAGTGATCGGTGGTTCAGGTGTATCCTTTATGAAAGCCTCTTTTTCAGCAATGACTATGATCCTTATGCTGTTTTCAAGTTGAAGTATTGCAGGCACTGGTCACATCTATGGCGCCTTCATGTCATTGAGTAATAAGTTGAGCAGAGCTGAGTGGTGTACACGCAAGACTCAAGGTCATGATAAAACTTTTGCATATGAAGGAAGGTCTTCGGTGGGTATAATGTTAATATTACGGAGGAGTGATGATAAGTTGTCGCTAGGCGGTCTCAGCTCGAAAGGCCCTGATGGGACTGGCGGGAGGTTTTGAAAAATTGAGCGGACATCTTCGACGGTTTTGCTGTAGTCGTCCCAGGTCACGTCTCGAGGCGCCAAGTGATAAATATCCTCAATTGTGCGATTTTGAGAAATCATTTTATACGCAGTGATTGGACCAACTCTAGAGAAAGTGCTCAATTCAACAGGTTTCAGTTTGAGGGAAGAGGGACGCATACTTCCAGATCCTCGATAAAAAGTCCGTTCCGCAGAGGATAATCAGGTCGAGGAACTGCTGCTCATTCAACCTCAAGGCTTCTCGTACTTTTGCTGCGTCGAGATGTGTTACGGTCAGGCCATTAATGTTCCGTAGCATGCTTGATCCCCAAGCTAATACGTCCTTGTTGCAGGTCAGTTCCAATAAGGCGTTGAAATGATGTTGGCGACTAACGGTGTCTTCGGTTGCCACCACGTCGGCATGACCATGACGAACAAGGGAGGCACAGGTTGCTTCGGCTTCGGTGAGGTCAGCAGAGATAACTCGAGGAATACCCATGGCATCAATTAGGTCCTACAGTTCCCTTAGTGAGATGATAAAATTCAGAAGAGGGGGACGCACGACGGTCTCAGCGAGCTTTTTGGGTGTGAATGACGAGCGATTTTCGTAACGTCTAATGAGCTCACTGCTTTCTATTGTGATAGCTTGTAAGGTTTTGATAATGGACCGTAGATCTTGGTCGAGGAACAAGCGGTCGAAATTGACTGGAAACAAATTCTTTTGATCCTTGGCATAAACTGGGTTGTTCTGATCTTTCGAGAGCTCCATGAAAACGGAAGTCACATTTTCTGAGAGACTGTGGTTCCTGCTCGTTGATCCAATCGCTTCGGCACCGTTTTCCGGCTCTGGTGAGACATGAAAACGATGTAGTAAGGTCTGTGTTTGACCGAATACTAAGGTCCGCTGGGGATTTGGTAAAGCATTTATTTGGACAGTCAATCTGTAAAGATTTTCAAGTTTCTTGTGTCGCAAATTCTCTGCTAGGCCGCGAGACAGATCCTGGTCCCGTCGGTCTCGACGGCGGAGGGATTCTCTAGCTTTTTGTGGCAGGCGAGTCGTTCCATCGAAAACGCAAACTATCGAGGCATTTAGTAAAACATAAAAAAGAACGACCTCTTACTTGGCTTGATTCTATGCCTGGTACATCGTTTCAAGAATTGATACCATGACCGCAGATGTTCCTCAGGATGGGGATTTTCCTGCGCACGCCCAGCGTAGTGAAAGCGGAGTGTCAAAAGGTTGGCGTCAATAGCCACTGTCTTGCCACCTTGGACACGACCGCTTCAACCCCCTTTCCTATATTAGGGAATAGAGACTCACTCCAGTCTTCTAAGCCACGCTCGCACACTTTTATAGCCTCTGGCGCATACCTTTCAACCAGCTTTAGCAATCCTCTCACTCCCATACATCCGTTTGACTGGGTCTTTGCTGGTTCGCCGCCGGAAAAGGGAAAGAGAAAGATGTGAAACGCGTTGGTTGAATATAATCACGTGAGGCACTGGCAAACAGCAAACATGAACGCGTCGACTTCGGTAGTAGAAACAACAAGGTAAGCTACGCAATTCCAAGTGAGAGTAAACTAACCGCATGTCTACAGAAGCATGGAGGCACTTAAAGAAAGAGATTTCCTAGTGCTGGAACTCAGAGCTCGGTTGGAGGAGGAAGACGCCTTGGAGAAGGATGTCCTGGATAGTTTCAGGAATTTCATGTCAGGAATCGACTTGAACTTGTTAGACAGTATGGATGATGAGGTTCTTTCGTATGAGGCGCGTTAATCCTTCTTTCTATCCATCTCACTGCTGACTCTTCGCTTTATAGCAATGGAATAAGCAACTCAAGCGTATTTGGCTTCAGAAGCAAGCGAGTGAGAACTTCCTCTCAATGTACAACACAGTCACTAACGAGATGAGGAGGTCGTCGATTCCTTGAAATGGCTTGGACGTTGGACGATCCCACTGAACGTTCCGAAGCAGACTTGAGGAGGTTAGAACATTCGTGTGATCAGGCGAAGTCGACTTTACAGGATGCCAAGAACAATTCCCGAGAACTTCAGGTTGCCCTGAAAACGGAGACTCGAAGGTTGGAAGAGGGTGAGTAATTCTACGCTGACAAAATGGTTCTGATGAGATTCCTTCCAGCACTCAACAAACTCCTTTTGACACATGACGACATTCAACAAATCCATAATGGTATCAAACAATTACAAGAGTGGAAGGACTCATTGGAACAGCATCGGGCACAATACAACTCTCGAAAACACGACTTAGATATGATGAAGCAAGAAGTGGCAAAGGTCCACCGTCAACTCAGAGAGGAGAAGGCAACAGCTGTGGGAAAGAAAGGAAGGGAGACTCTCAGGTTCGTGACGACGCCCTCTCGCCTTCGTAAACGTAAACGACTTGCTAAGGTATTTGGCAGCGTTCACAAGATGGAGCGTAATGCAACATGGATGTAGCATCATTATCATCGAATCACGAAGTATTACAGCGCTGGATCTTCTCGAGCACAAATACACAAGTCAATACATAAGACACAACCCAAGACGTCCTTTCTTCATCATTTCCCCTTACTTGTTGTCGATTTTTTTTGCTTCGCTGGTGGAGCTACCTCCTCTTCTTCGTCACTTTCAGCAATGTCCATGAGCATCCCCTTCTTGAACAATGGTTCCGTCTCCTCCGGCTGCTCCGTCTCGAATGATTGGATTGGGAGCAAGTCTCCGGATCGAAGGCGAAAAATGGTCTCTCTGAGATCTCGGACTAGCTGATCCCGCTGGTCCATTCTGTCATGCAGCTTGAGAATATATTCGTTTGACCTTCGTAAGAGAGCAACTTTGCTAACACCTTTATTTGGATTCGATGGGTCGACGTGTCCTGACCTTTGGCCTCCGACGTTGCCTTCTCCTGGACGACGCTCATCTTCATTATCCCCCATTAAGAGGACGATGGGGGGAAGAATCTTCCTCAGGTCATCAAAACAATGCTTGAGAGAATCACGTCGCTTTTGCTCCGCCGCTTTGTGCGAGGTCTTGCGCGTTTCCTTTGGCAAACCATTGGCGTTGGAGAGTCCATCCAAACTATCTGCTTCAAGCTCTAAAAGATCGCTACCTTTTCCATTTGCGTTGGTCTGGAAAGTGGATTTGTTGGCAGATTGGGTAACATCGGTAGACATCCCTAAGTCGCCAATTGAGGGAATATATGATGACTGCAAATCGAAATTACCTTCAGGGAGTGAAGGCAGGGGTGCCGCTGACTTTAACGTTGATGATGACGCTTTTTTCGAAGCGGCTTTCCTAGATTGACGAGTCTCTCGGGTGGATGTTGCTGTAGCAGTTGCATGTTGTTGAGAATCCTCGTCGTCGCTCTGTATCGCAGAACTTTTTCGTTTGACAGCGTGGGGCTGACTGTTCGCAGGCTGGGAGTAGGTTTGTGAATGCTCCAGGCCGTTCTTCATCGATGCTCCAGACACTAGCTCATGTGGGAGCTTCATTAGGTCTGCTGGGGTGAGGGGAGCGATGGAGTTTGGAGGGGCGAACGGATGGAGATGATTCGGATTGGACAGGTTGTGAACAAGATTGGAATCGACGGCCATGGCCGCCGCTTTATCCAAATCGACCGGACTGGGAGAGCTGCTGGGGTTGGTGGTTATCTGGGATCGCAGAGAGTTGAGCAATCCTGAAGGTGGAGCGGAAGTTGTGAATGCAGCTGTGCCATCGAAAATGGGAGAAGTATGGACGGAATTAGACATGAGGGAAAGGCTCGCATCCATGGGGAACGAAGGAGGGATAACTGGCTCATTCGAACCATCGTTGATCCTAGCCCTTTTGCTGCTGCTAATGCTGTTCTTGCGCCCATTACCCGGCGAAGCACTCGCTTTTGATTTCTTGACGGAAGATGGGAAAGCAGGAGAACGCGTCTGAGAACTTCGTCGCGACCTCTGAGCCTGATGAGGAACAGCGCTGGGATCGACGAAAGTCTGAGGGAAGACCTGCATGGGATTTGAGGGAGGGAGAAAAGGTGAAGCGTTCGGCAAAGCAGCGAAAGCTTGCATGGATGCAGTCTGCGATGCGAAAGAAACTGCATTCTGGTAGCCTTCTGGGCGTATCGCTGGTGAAGTTAAGGGCGAAAACTCGCCAGCACCGATGCCGTTGACCCCTGCGGCATGAGGCATCCCCGCAACGAAGGGATGACCGGCGTGAATGGCGTTCATCATATGCTGTTGCTGGAGAAGCTGCATCGGCAAGTTGACGGGTTGGATCTGCTGGGAAGGCGGACAGGAGCTGAACGCTGAAATTGGGGAAAAGACAGAGGTCATAGGCGTCATGCTGGGAGAAATCTGCGAGTTGAACGTCAGGCCGTCTATGGGAGGAGCGGACATAAACGGTTGGGTAGAAGTGGGCAGTGAGGCGAAACTGGCAGACGTCGGTAACTGCGGTGTGGAGAAGTAGGCTGGATTGACGAAGGGATATGGAGACGTGGGGGCGGAATGATGCTGCTGCACCATGGGAGCGTCTGGCTGTTTAGATAACAACGCTGATAGAACCGAATGCTGGGTGTTGAGGTCCATTGAAAGCTAAATTGCCGATCAGTCCTTGTGCCTTCTGACAGAAGAACTGTACGATAGTTGCCGCCAAATCCTGCGCTTCCAAAGAAGGAGAAGTTTGCTGGCTAGGCTGCTTATAGAATCCCTCGGCATGATTTGTGACTTCTTCGCCTGGCGTGCCAGAATCAACGAGAATTTGGGAGAAATCGATCTCGTTTATGGCCTCCTGGCGACTCACGGTCCGTCACACCCAATCCTCCCAAGAAATACAACACTCACCATTTCACCAGCCATGACGCTTGCTACCGCCACAAGTCCTGCTGAAAATTTGCAGAGTGGAACCCTTCTTCGACTTTGGCTGGCGAGTTATCTTTTGCAAATCGGGCGAGTGCGGAAGATGCCGGAATAAGTCCAAACTCGAGCAACCAATGCAACCGCGACGTTTCCTTCAGAGCTCCCAGGCGCTTTACTCTGCTTCTGCTCGACCGTCTGTTTTCCCTCTGTCGCGTAGGCATGTCGCCTCCCAACCGCTCAACAGCGAGAACACCTCGGAGTCCCCGAAACCGGGGCAGAAACAACCAGAATTGCCCCCTTACCTGTCGAAACCACTGGGCATGAAAGAACCGCCAACACTCGGCAGAAAGGCCGTAATCCACTTCAGAGACACCGTCGTCAACAAGGACATACGAATAACGGAGCGGAAACACATGTACGCCTCTCGCTGCATTCAGCGGGAACCGGTTGGAGCTGTTGCGACAGCATCAAGCAACTGGGAACTTCTTACTATGACGATATGATCACACTCACCCGTTACGGCGACAAGAACTGGGTTGCTCCTCCTGCACTTATAAAAGAAGACGTGCGCTCCCTACTTCGTTTGAAAGCTGTGAATTGACCTCCCTATTTAATAGCGAGCTCTTTTCTTCCCTAACATTGAGGGAACCTTGCTCAAAGACAAAAGCTACATGGAGACTGCGGCCATGCTTCCGGGCAAAGTCAGCCTCGTTTCAGTCATGTCCTCTCGAATATCTACGGTCAGTGCCGCCTCTCCCCAGCTTCCGTCTTACAGTCATTTGTAGGAGCACACAGCATCATTTAGCACCCTCGCCCTTGACAAGTACGAGAGTAATCCCAACTTTCAATATATTCAAGTAAGTTTACGTGACGCGGGAGTCCTTTTTTGATTACTTCTATAGATTAATCTTCAGGAGAACGTTCTACGGTCGTTCGTTGTCAGTATGTTTTTGTCCAACCTCCGGCGTCAAGTGCCAGAAAAGCACCAAGCAAGCTACCTGCTTTCGCATCAAAACATGGAGTACATTCGCGAACCGTTAGGCTTGATGAACAAGTATGTTGGTTACGTCTATCTCGTTGATCCAGCCTGCAAGGTACGCTGGGCGGCGTCTGCCTTCGCCACCGAAGAGGAGAGCAAAGGTTTGATGGAGTGCATACGAGTCCTTCTGCAACGATTTGATAAAAAACGTTAACCTTTGCGAGCTTGACTGAACAATCCAGATTGAAAACGAGTTGCGTTGCACAATTGTTTGATTGACTTTGGATCCAATACAGCATTCGGTTGAGGATAAGTATTCGTAGACAAGTCATTCACAGCCAGCTCACTTCCAATTCGAACACTGTACTGTACGGCAAAAGTCGACCAAAAGTTCTTAACACAGGGGATGCTCGAATAAGCTAAGGAAGAGGAGACAGATGATCGACAAGAAAGTACTGAATAAGGGATAAGAAACAATGATGTGCATACTCCCAATACGAAAGACCCTTAGATGGCAAAGAATGATTGCAGATTCCCGTCAAAGTTGAACATGATTCGCTCTACAAGTGATAAATATCGACTCATTTGAAAGACATCTGGCTCAATATTGACACATGATCAGACGGAAAGTGGGCATTCGGAAATCCGACAACTCGGCTCGTGTAGCTTGGATCCAGGCCTTGGAGCAGACCAGTAACCGTCAGGGTCTTTGTGGTATACCAGATATAATCGAGCACGCCTTTGAATCCTGGCGTATAATTTGTGAACTCGATATTGTGGGTGTGATCTCCGTATGCCGTCTCTAGGGAAAGATTATGCGATAACCCATCCGTGGTATAGTGCCCATAACGCTTTTGGAGAAAGTCGGGATGGTCAGGATCAACCTTGCCCTTCTTCAGGAACTCGAACACTCCAGAGTCAGCGACCGAGTTGAAATCTCCTGCAAGTATGGTTGGAATTTTGGATCCGTCGGAGTAAGTTGGAGCATCTTCCGACGATGAAGGCATTCGAGCGAAGCGATCTGCAAGAGTTTCTATTTCTTCAAGCAAGCGTGCGGTCTGAATAAGCTTGACATCTCGAAAATCAGGATCCCACTGTAAGTGAAAAGTGGACACGATGAGTTTTGCACCGGATGTTCGATGTTCCAACAGGGCGATGACGGCGATGTCGTCTTTCGTCATCACTCGGTTGATCATGTCTTCAGACCTTTGTCCTCGTCGTCCTACCTGATTGAACTCGACTAAGTGTCCCTCGATGAGGCGGAAACTAGGCAACAAAATTCAGAACCAAAAAGGATGGTTAAATGAAAGTCGGACTTCTTGGATTTGAAGAAGATGGCGCTACCATCCAACCGTTTCTTCTCCTTGTCCGTCATATGCCGCACTCTCGACTTCTGTCGATACACCCCATCATACTCCTGTTTAAGGTGAGGAAGAAAGTATTCTTCGTATTGAGCAGATTCGACTTCTTGAAGGCAGACAATGTCTGCGGAATAAGTGATGATCTCTTGAAGGATGAGCTCTTTCCGGTACTCCCAGTTTAAGGCCCAGCTTGGAGTATAACCATACATTTGTGTTGTCGCCATTTTTTCGCAGAGAATGTTGTAGCTAAGAATGCTGAAGAGATCACCTTGACCAGACTTGTTTAGAGCATCCATGTCACCCGCGTGTTGCGGAAGAGCAAACGTGTCATTGGAAGTCGTGAACCATAGTCGTTCCGGAGGAGGCATCGGTACAGCGCACGAATCTCGAAGGTAAGCGATAAGGCCGGGAGTTCCATCCTTATCCAGGAGTGACATGACGTTATCTGGTAAGTGATTCCCTTCGATCCCCAGGTGATCCAGTTGGAAGAGTGTGCCCAGTTCAGCGGGAAGTGAGGTGAGCTGATTGTCGTATACGAAGAGGTAACGGAGAGAGGTTATCATGCCCAGTTCCGCGGGAAGGGCGGTGATGCTGTTGAAGGAGATGTCGAGTACTGTGAGATTGCACAGCTCACGAATGGAGCTGGGTAGAGTGGTGAGGTTGTTATGGCAGAGATAGAGGGTAGTGAGGAAAGTATAGCGGAAAAGAGTGGGAGATAGCTGCTTAATTTTGTTTCCGCCCATGTCCAATGTAGTCCACTCTTCCTCACCCTCTTCGTTATTCCCGTCACTCGTCCTAGGCGGTGACATGTTCGCCCCTTTGGACCGCGTCATCGAAAGTGGTGGCTCCGTCCCTATTGCTCCAGTAAAGGGGACTGAGACGCTGCCTTCCTTTCGGTGTTGCAAACTCTGCCGAAAAGCAACCGGACCACCCTGCGTTGGCTTCAGCGGTCGATTGGGATCTAGAATCGTAACCGTAGCTGAGCCGCCTCGAGCGAGGTGCTGCGCGGTGCGACAATGGTAGAACGGCGCGCTCGCGTTTGCCGCGATTCCCCTCCACTGCACCTGCTGTTGTCGATGAGGCGAGGATGAAGCAGACGATGAGGAAGGTGGCGGGAGGGACCCATTAGTCATCGCCGTCCCTTGACCATTTCTCGGATCATTCGGAGGTGCGGAAGGAGGAGGGAGCGGTGGTTGATGGTGGTGACTTTGAGAGCCGATAGGTATTGGAGGGTTGTGCGTCAAGTTCTGAGAGTGGGGTTGAGGGAAGATTTGGGAATGCGGTTGCGAATGATGCGAAACTCCGTTGATTGTCGAAAAGGGAGACTGTGGGGCGTGTTGTCCTGGATAAGAGAAACCATTGTGATGCGGGAGATGGGACAGAGGAGGTGGTGCAGCTCCGTAAGTTGGATGATGTTGAATTTTGCCCAAATTGACGGGAAAACGCGAGTTTATTCCGTGTAAGCTGGGCATCTGCGTTCCTGGGGTCGAGAAAGACATGGAAGTCGGAGGAGCTGAACCTGGACCGGGTTGCCAGTCCGATTGGGAATCGAAATACATGGACATTGGAGTCGCACATTCAAAGTCACTTGGATGCGATTTAACCCACTTTCTGGAAGCCACAGCAAAGGTACTCACCTTGTACAAGTAACACTGGGCTTATCACGCGCAATTATCAGCTTTCACGTTTGCCTTGCTTGTCTTCTTCGTCGTCAGTTTTCCCTCTTCCGGAATAACGCCGACGGGACCAAAGGTAGAACACCCGCATACAAAACATTACCAAACAAAAGTAGTTGTCAATCGAAAGAATAACTTACTCTTAGGACAGGTGCTTGAAACGCGGAAGTCTATTTGGCATTGGTTGAGATAGATACCATTCGCGTTTCTTATTTGCTTTAATTTCCGGGGCGTAGATGATTCGTGGAGTGTTGAGTGTGAGGGCACTGAACCGTTAAAGTAATTAAAGCAGGTTATGCATACTTCCTCTACAGAACGATATTGATGTAAGAGACCATTAGAGTGGCCATTCGATGTTCTTACTATGGTTCTTAGCTCCTGCCGAACTGCATCCTAAACAAACCGCGCAGCTATCAGCACAGACCTGATTCCACCCATACAACTATTTTCCCTTCTATTCGCCCACCTTCAAGTTTGTTTTGTGAACATGTCCAGCGATGTCAGCGACTGGTCAAGCGAAGCAGAGTCGATCATGGCCATGCCGGAAGAATCTGAAAATGAATATCTTTTTGGCTCTGAACATCAAGACGATGACGATCAATTATTCATGCGTGAACTCTGCGATTTCCGATTTAGTCAGGCTCTGGTGCCTTGGGATGTCAACAGCCAGGTAGAAATCTACGGTACAGGCGTCGCCTGCCCATTGGGCGAATTTGACCAGCAAGTGGTCCTTCGTAACTTACGGTGTGTAGACTGCACCATTCGACTTGCAGAAGAAGCGGAACAGGACGCCTGTATTCAATTCATTGTTCATAGTGAGAGAGCGGCCTATGTTCTGCGGAAGCCCAAGAAAGGTTATCAGCGCCAATTTGCCCCGGTCATAAGGCTCTGCTTCCTTGCCGTCTGGATGGTTGAACGATGTGATTCAAGTCTCGACGAGTTTGTTGATTTTCTGGAATCTCTTCCGAACGACGAAACGTATCCAGACGTCGCAAAATATCAGTGGCCCTGGGATCTATCTCTGGCTTTTGTAAAACGTTGTGCGTTGCCAAATGAAACCGACTTCCGAAGACTTGCTCCTACTATCATTCAGTTCCAGGATCAGATCATTTCTGAACTCAGGAACACTACCCTATTTTCTCAGATTAGGCAGAAGTATCCTGCTTCAACTGCACGCTTCCAGCGCAGAAAGAACGAATATGCTGGCGAAGAGGTCTTGTTTGTGTCTTCTAACCCTCCAATGTGTGATATTCACCGTTCTTTGCGAGATAGCCTCACGCCCATCGTAACCAAATTTGCGAGCGCTGTTTTCGGTTCGGATCTCTCCACTTATGATTTCAACCTGGCGCGTATTCCCATCAAAGACGAGGAGGACGTTACTGTTGTCGAGGAAACGATGACTATCACGAGGTCCGAAGTTCGTCGATCGCTAGAGGAACGTTTTGGTGACTCCGAAGAAGGTACATATTACCTCGACAGCGCTCATAGTCTTGGACGAGATAGGGACGAACGCATGCGCTATGCCTATGCCACTCCAAAGACAAGGGGAGCTAGGTGGAAAGATTATATCCTCAGGTCAGTCTCACCAATACTCCCGCAATCTACTCTGAAGAATTGGTAGCCGAAATTCCATTGTTATTATACGGGGGAAGCGACACAGTTTTGCCTATCGCGATGTTTGGCATGACGAGTTTCTGTTCGAGAATGACAACTTGAGTGAAGAAGAAGATGGCTGTTGCTATCATTGGGCACGGGTTGAGTACCTGTTTAAAGAACCTGGAGGGATGGAGAAGGTACACGGTGCGTCAAATCTCAGCTTGTCGATCAGTAATGATACATATGCCTAAAACAGTGCGGTACATGGACCATGGTTGTCCCTTTCCCGATTGCAGTGACTTTGCTGACCTCCAGGTAGGAACAGAAACTTTTCTTGACGAGCTTGCGTCTCCAAGGGAACTTTTCCTCTTGAATGACTGCGGCAATATCGAATTATCACTTGTCATCGCCAAAGAAGGGTGCCAAGATCTTTCCAACAACCATCTTGACGAGTCGTTCTGTACAAATCAGCCCTACTTCTACAGGTTCGTCACTCGAACGACAGGAAGCTGCTTGTTCCCGTGTTCATTCTTCTTGCAGACACATCTGGGACCCCAAAGAAGTCTCGTTCAGAAACATCATTATCTCAGATCAACCATATGCCGTCTCTAATGGCCAGCATGATTGTGCTTCGTGCGCCCGTAAACGTGAACATTACGACAAACCAATATTTCAGAACCGTGTGGCCTTCGCTCCAGTTCCCAATCCTCCGCCAGCTCCCCAAGTAGCGCTGGAAGTTGGGCGTGTCAGCTACCACGTCGGTGACTACGTTTATCTTACCGACATTTGCAGCCCGCGGGAACGCATTAGAAGATCAGATGAAGGTGATCTTGACGGAGGCACTCACCCAGATCAAGCTAGGATAGCTATGATGGAAGAAGTGCCGCCGTTCTTAATTGCCCAAATTCTTGATATCAACGGATATCACGGGGACTTCACATTTATGGACATTGATAATGTCGTCCCATCAGAGCGACTTCACTCTTTCAAGTGCCGGCTTCTCCTCCGATCCGTGGATTTACGACATTTTGGAGCGGAAGTGCCAGTCGCTCGTCGAAGATTCGGTCCATCTCACGATTCTCGACTCCTAGTCCTCACAAATATTGAATTCTTTCCCTCTGCCACCCGACTGAGAGGAAAATGTGTTGTTTGTCAGCCAGCCGACATTCTCGATATCGGAGAGGAGTGTCTCCAACGGTATAGATCTTTTGACGACACTTTTTTTTTCGCCCACAAGCTTTGCCCAACCTTTGATGACACGATTCCACCGTCAATGGAAGCAGAGACGCTAGCACGATTAAGAGACACGTTGTGTGAGGTTCAGCGACATCATTTTGTTCCCATTGGCGATGTCGATCGAAAAGGCGAGTGCATTTCTTGTCGAACCACATTCGACGTCCTGTTTGCAGAATATAAGGTCCCCCCACCGCTCGGTCCAAGCCTCGACGTTTTCGGTGGTCTAGGAGGCTATACGCTCGGGCTTGAGACTTCTGGCGCTATCAAGATCGACGCTGAGGAGAATTGGGGGGTGGAAGCTCATGTTGCCACTGCTGGGCTCTTTGGACAGAATATTGGCAAAGTTATTGCTCAGGATGCCAATGCTGTCTTGAGGCGGGAATGGAACCGACGAATGTTTGGTGACAGAAGCTCTGGCAAGGAGAACGAACTTATGGATAAGGTGACATCAGAAGTGGTGCAAGATTTACGAGAAAGATTCCAAGTTGGTCCGCTATTGATGATACTTGTGTTTGTGTCTCTGATTGCTTTATTGCAGGTATTTTTGGGCCTCCTTGTAAAGATTCAGACAACCAAGAGTTTGTACTGAGGATATTGGTCAGGTCAAGCGTTTACTGGGCTTAATCGATTTGCATCAGTGGATGATACAAGGACTGCGCTTCCCTTGACCGCTTTATGCTACACCGGTCTGAGTTCGAGTTACGATTGTCGCTCGCACTCAATTACGTCGCAGAGCTTTTCCGCTTCGACTATGTCTACTTTGAGAACGTAGTCGGTCTTCTTGCGCACTCTCTTGGAGGACAGCAATCCAGAGCAGGAGGACGTGTTCGAGGTGGTATCAAGACAGGGATACTGAAATTTATGCTGCGATGTCTGATGGCTTTGGGGTACGCCCTGCCTCTTTCTCGATTGCTCCACTTACTGTACGATACTAGGATGCAAGTAGCGTTATACCCTGGCCTAAATGCCTTGGATTTTGGCACGCCACAGGTGCGTAGTCTCCATGTGCACCATCCACCTAGACTGCGAAGACATATGTCCGCTCAGTCTCGTCGACGTGTCTTCATATGTGCTTCGAAGAGCGCAACGTCACCCCTACCGTCACCACCTAGACGTACCCATTCCTGGAACGAGTCTGCTCCGTTGCGTCCAATCACGGTCCAGCAAGCTTAGCCGAAATTCCATTGTTATTATACGGGGGAAGCGACACAGTTTTGCCTATCGCGATGTTTGGCATGACGAGTTTCTGTTCGAGAATGACAACTTGAGCGAAGAAGAAGATGGCTGTTGCTATCATTGGGCACGGGTTGAGTACCTGTTTAAAGAGCCTGGGGGGATTGAGAAGTTACACGGTGCGTCAAATCTCAGCTTGTCGATCAGTAATGATACATATGCCTAAAACAGTGCGGTACATGGACCATGGTTGTCCCTCTTCCCGATTGCAGTGACTTTGCTGACCTCCAGGTAGGAACAGAAACTTTTCTTGACGAGCTTGCGTCTCCAAGGGAACTTTTCCTCTTGAATGACTGCGGCGACATCGAATTATCACTTGCTATCGCCAAAGAAGAGTGCCAAGATCTTTCCAACAACCATCTTGACGAGTCATTCTGTACAGATCAGCCCTACTTCTACAGGTTCGTCACTCGAACGACAAGAAGCTGCCTGTTCCCATGTTCATTCTTCTTCCAGACACATCTGGGACCCCAAAGAAGTCTCGTTCAGAAACATCACTATCTCAGATCAACCATATGCCGTCTCCAATGGCCAGCCTGGTTGTGCTTCGTGCGCTCGTAAACGTGAGCATCACGACAAACCAACAATTCAGAACCGTGTTGCCGTCGCTCCAGTTCCCAATCCTCCGCCAGCTCCCCAAGTCGCGCTGGAAGTTGGGCGTGTCAGCTATCACGTCGGTGACTACGTTTATCTTACCGACATTGCCAGCCCGCGGGAACGCGTTAGAAGATCAGACGAAGATGATCTTGACGGAGGCACTCACCTAGATCAAACTAGGATAGCTATGATGGAAGAAGTGCCGCCGTTCTTAATTGCCCAAATTCTTGATATCAACGGATATCACGGGGACTTCACATTTATGGACATTGATAATGTCGTCCCATCAGAGCGACTTCACTCTTTCAAGTGCCGGCTTCTCCTCCGATCCGTGGATTTACGACATTTTGGAGCGGAAGTGCCAGTCGCTCGTCGAAGATTCGGTCCATCTCACGATTCTCGACTCCTAGTCCTCACAAATATTGAATTCTTTCCCTCTGCCACCCGACTGAGAGGAAAATGTGTTGTTTGTCAGCCAGCCGACATTCTCGATATCGGAGAGGAGTGTCTCCAACGGTATAGATCTTTTGACGACACTTTTTTTTTCGCCCACAAGCTTTGCCCAACCTTTGATGACACGATTCCACCGTCAATGGAAGCAGAGACGCTAGCACGATTAAGAGACACGTTGTGTGAGGTTCAGCGACATCATTTTGTTCCCATTGGCGATGTCGATCGAAAAGGCGAGTGCATTTCTTGTCGAACCACATTCGACGTCCTGTTTGCAGAATATAAGGTCCCCCCACCGCTCGGTCCAAGCCTCGACGTTTTCGGTGGTCTAGGAGGCTATACGCTCGGGCTTGAGACTTCTGGCGCTATCAAGATCGACGCTGAGGAGAATTGGGGGGTGGAAGCTCATGTTGCCACTGCTGGGCTCTTTGGACAGAATATTGGCAAAGTTATTGCTCAGGATGCCAATGCTGTCTTGAGGCGGGAATGGAACCGACGAATGTTTGGTGACAGAAGCTCTGGCAAGGAGAACGAACTTATGGATAAGGTGACATCAGAAGTGGTGCAAGATTTACGAGAAAGATTCCAAGTTGGTCCGCTATTGATGATACTTGTGTTTGTGTCTCTGATTGCTTTATTGCAGGTATTTTTGGGCCTCCTTGTAAAGATTCAGACAACCAAAAGTTTGTACTGAGGATATTGGTCAGGTCAAGCGTTTACTGGGCTTAATCGATTTGCATCAGTGGATGATACACGGACTGCGCTTCCCTTGACCGCTTTATGCTACACCGGTCTGAGTTCGAGTTACGATTGTTGCTCGCACTCAATTACGTCGCAGAGCTTTTCCGCTTCGACTATGTGTACTTTGAGAACGTAGTCGGTCTTCTTGCACACTCTCTTGGAGGACAGCAATCCAGAGCAGGAGGACGTGTTCGAGGTGGTATCAAGACAGGGATACTGAAATTTATGCTGCGATGTCTGATGGCTTTGGGGTACGCCCTGCCTCTTTCTCGATTGCTCCACTTACTGTACGATACTAGGATGCAAGTAGCGTTATACCCTGGCCTAAATGCCTTGGATTTTGGCACGCCACAGGTGCGTAGTCTCCATGTGCACCATCCACCTAGACTGCGAAGACATATGTCCGCTCAGTCTCGTCGACGTGTCTTCATATGTGCTTCGAAGAGCGCAACGTCACCCCTACCGTCACCACCTAGACGTACCCATTCCTGGAACGAGTCTGCTCCGTTGCGTCCAATCACGGTCCAGCAAGCCATCGACGACCTCCCTCCTTTCGAATATCGTTATCCAAAGAATATGCCAAAGGGGGAAGGCTACCAAAGGGACGATAACATCCAGGCATATGATGCCACAAATATCCGTGCCCATTTCGTAGGAGAGGACGATGTGGGATATTTGACTTTGCCTATGAATGACTTCCAAACATCCATTCGACCACCTGGAACGAATCAAACAGTCAGACTCCATGTGACTAAACTGTTTCGACAGAGAAAAATGGTGGCGCGGATATGCTCCGTTGCGAAGCACGGGCATCCAGACCTACCATCAAATCACGAGTCCCTACCCATGGAGCTTCGGCCCAAATTTCTCGTGAGGTGCCTTTTCTCTTCCACATGGTTTGCCGACAGTGAAGTCTAGGATTCTGAAGTTGCATCAACCTATGGTGGCTATCGCAATACGTTAGCAAGGCTGGATCCACTGGGCTGTTTTCAGACAAGCCTGACCAGGATAGGTATGTCAGCGTTTGTGGTCAGAGCTGCGACTCAAGTCTCTTCGAGACCCCTCTCTGAAACTCGGAAGGTGCATTCATTCGACACAAAACCGTGTCATGACTGTGAGAGAACAAGCTCGAGCCGTACGTTATACCGATAATGATTTTGACTGACCTCATGGTGGAGTAGCAAGGGATCCCGGACTGGTATGACTTCGGTACCATTAAAAAGCCCAGCAACGTGGAAGAGTGAGCCCTTTACTGTACTATGTCGAAAGCTCACGGAGGGGAGAAGTATACACATGGCAATTGGAAATGTAAACGGCTATTCCTTATTTGAGAGAAACACTGATTTGCTTTTTAGGCTGTCCCTATTCCCGTAGGAAACGCTCTGGGAAGAGCAAATGTGCGCGCAAGGATGCATCCGCGCTTCAAATTAATGTTCGGTGAGCTTCGCAGGTCAAACTGAGCTGTTAATCTAACAATGACTGGTAGATTACATATTCGGCTACCAGGGCTGAGGGACCAGCTCTTTCTGGACTGCACACAGCTCCTGGGCACCAGTTGAGAGAAACACTGATTTGCTTTTTAGGCTGTCCCTATTCCCGTAGGAAACGCTCTGGGAAGAGCAAATGTGCGCGCAAGGATGCATCCGCGCTTCAAATTAATGTTCGGTGAGCTTCGCAGGTCAAACTGAGCTGTTAATCTAACAATGACTGGTAGATTACATATTCGGCTACCAGGGCTGAGGGACCAGCTCTTTCTGGACTGCACACAGCTCCTGGGCACCAGTGCTGCCAGTAGATCTAGTGATCTCGATCTAATAGGATTATCCAATGGATCACAAAGTGCTTGCTTTGTCAAGATTACTATCATCCCACAAGTCTCCCTGGAAGCATGAATGGTTGACATTCAGGCATTTAGCTTAGTCATTTATGTGGCTGATCACAAGCGCACCCTTGAGAGGCTAATAGCTGCACTCTGCTGGGTTTTCCCATCGTTTGCAATCTTAACAATGAAATTGCATTCCTCTTGCATTACAAGGGTATGGAATCTGCATGCCATTTACTCAGAACTGAGATGTATCACACCGAGTTTGCCCCTTGCTGAATGCGATCATCTGCCCGCTCACTCAACGGGCAGCCATGGTTCGGAGCGCGATCTCAGAAGCCAAAATTCTTGCCTAATCCACTGTTAGCAATGTTGGGCTGTGCATCGTGACACGAACCTGAGATCGACTCTCACTGAATCCCTCGCCAATGGTGGTCCCAAGAAGTCGCACCTTGACGGTCCAATTGTTTCCCCCATCCCACTCTGGGGGCCGCTCTATAAAAACCAACCTTTTGACTTCATCTTGGGCAATTCCGAAAACTCTGTACAATTCCTGGTAAGCATCCGGAGATCGAGTTCCGGTGGGGAGGATATCAGGCTTGAAAGCGCTGTCATCCCATCTAGGTGTAATGTGCCGCAACGCGGACAGCGAAACACCATCATGCTCCAACAAAGTTCAGGATATGCCACGTGATTGCCGCAGAAACATACCTGGATATTGTGGGTCATTTCTCCTCGAGCCTTCCGTTCAGCTTCAGCTTTGGAGTGGCCAGAACCGAATCCCCAACATCTGCCGTCGTTCATGATCCAAAAGAAAAATTTGGGTCGGGAATTGCCCTTTGGCGAAGCACCACACAGGGAGAGCCGATAAAAGGTGCCTGTCGGGTCTTTCTGGACTTTGTCCGGCGATATTGACCACAATGTTGGCGAAGGGAATAAAGGCGCCACCGACGGGTTTAAGTAAACGCTGGTGGCTGTTTCTAGAAATGGGTTGGATGCAATACCTTTATCTGAGCGGTCCATCGGTTCTGCAATGACCCCCTCCTTGTCCGCGGCAGGTGTAACGAGCTGTCACTGTCTCAGACTAATACCGTGCCAACGGTTCCCACACACCTTCAGGGCTTCTACAGCATGCTCAGCGGCGATTCGAGAGGCTTCTTTTTTGTTTCGTCCTGTGCCGGACGAAATCTTTTGCTTATCAAGACCTAAAAAGATGTTCGTTGTCCAGGTCTTAGTGTCATTATTCCCGCTCCCTTGAGATGAGTGCTCAAATTTGAGCGCGTTGCGGTAGTGTTGCCTCAAGAAGGCAACTGGATCTTGCACAAAGAGCGTTGCCTCGTTAGCTGCTGCTGGATTCGAAACATGAGAAGGGGAGGACAAAGAAGGCCGAGCGGGAGTCAGAGAAGACGTTGATTGATCGGATGCTGAATTGGAGCCGGCGCCTGTTGTTGCTGTCGGCACGAAAGGCGATGCAGATGGCGAAAGATGGGCACCGTCGATTGGAAGAGGGAACGAGACGGCACTAGCTCTCGAAAGTTTCCTCTGGTGGGCATGTTGGTTCTCTGCAATGTTCCAGAGCGTTGGTCGCTCGTTGCTGGGTTGTGACAACATCGTTGTGCCTTCTAAAGACTGGGAGCTCTCTTCCGTATCACAATCTGTCACAGTCTCAGGAATCGTTTGGTAAGTCCTCCTTGAGAAAAGGAATGGGATGCGCAAGCCGCAGAGTGTGATTGGATGAAAAGTAGTTTCAGTTTTCGTAGTCGTTTCTTTATCTGTTCCGACGATGGGCATAGGGGTTCTTGGAAATATCTGCCCGCTCACTCAACGGGCAGCCATGGTTCGGAGCGCGATCTCAGAAGCCAAAATTCTTGCCTAATCCACTGTTAGCAATGTTGGGCTGTGCATCGTGACACGAACCTGAGATCGACTCTCACTGAATCCCTCGCCAATGGTGGTCCCAAGAAGTCGCACCTTGACGGTCCAATTGTTTCCCCCATCCCACTCTGGGGGTCTCTCTATAAAAACCAACCTTTTGACTTCATCTTGGGCAATTCCGAAAACTCTGTACAATTCCTGGTAAGCATCCGGCGATCGAGTTCCGGTGGGGAGGATATCAGGCTTGAAAGCCCTGTCATCCCATCTAGGTGTAATGTGCCGCAACGCGGACAGCGAAACACCATCATGCTCCAACAAAGTTCAGGATATGCCACGTGATTGCCGCAGAAACATACCTGGATATTGTGGGTCATTTCTCCTCGAGCCTTCCGTTCAGCCTCAGCTTTTGAGTGGCCGGAACCGAATCCCCAACATCTGCCGTCGTTCATGATCCAAAAGAAAAATTTGGGTCGGGAATTGCCCTTTGGCGAAGCACCACACAGGGAGAGCCGATAAAAGGTGCCTGGAGGGTCTTTCTGGACTTTATCCGGCGATATTGACCACAATGTTGGCGAAGGGAATAAAGGCACCACCGAAGGGTTTAAGTAAACGCTGGTGGCTGTTTCTAGAAATGGGTTGGATGCAATACCTGTATCTGAGCGGTCCATCGGTTCTGCAATGACCCCCTCCTTGTCCGCGGCAGGTGTAACGAGCTGTCACTGTCTCAGACTAATACCGTGCCAACGGTTCCCACACACCTTCAGGGCTTCTACAGCGTGCTCAGCGGCGATTCGAGAGGCTTCTTTTTTGTTTCGTCCTGTGCCGGACGAAATCTTTTGCTTATCAAGACCTAAAAAGATGTTCGTTGTCCAGGTCTTAGTGTCATTATTCCCGCTCCCTTGAGATGAGTGCTCAAATTTGAGCGCGTTGCGGTAGTGTTGCCTCAAGAAGGCAACTGGATCTTGCACAAAGAGCGTTGCCTCGTTAGCTGCTGCTGGATTCGAAACATGAGAAGGGGAGGACAAAGAAGGCCGAGCGGGAGTCAGAGAAGACGTTGATTGATCGGATGCTGAATTGGAGCCGGCGCCTGTTGTTGCTGTCGGCACGAAAGGCGATGCAGATGGCGAAAGATGGGCACCGTCGATTGGAAGAGGGAACGAGACGGCACTAGCTCTCGAAAGTTTCCTCTGGTGGGCATGTTGGTTCTCTGCAATGTTCCAGAGCGTTGGTCGCTCGTTGCTGGGTTGTGACAACATCGTTGTGCCTTCTAAAGACTGGGAGCTCTCTTCCGTATCACAATCTGTCACAGTCTCAGGAATCGTTTGGTAAGTCCTCCTTGAGAAAAGGAATGGGATGCGCAAGCCGCAGAGTGTGATTGGATGAAAAGTAGTTTCAGTTTTCGTAGTCGTTTCTTTATTTGTTCCCGCGATGGGCATAGGGGTTCTTGGAAATGTCCCATAGGCATTGTATCTTGAAGCTGAAGTGGTAACAGTGGTAGACGTGCAAGGACGATGTGGACCTTGGGCAGCGAGCCAGTCGTTTATTTCCAGCGCATATGGGAGCATAAGGTCCCTAAGCCATGTAGTGCAAGTCTGCTCTCCCCTATACAGATGAACTGCTCCAATATAGCTTGTGAAGTAGTCAGCAGGTTCAGGCTGAAAGTGAGGGCTGCATACCTCTCAAAGACATCTGCTTTTTGTTTCTCTCGATTTCTGAGATGCTCATTCGCAGGGGTAAGCTCCAGCTGGGATGGTAAATCGTAACAGGTTGCAAACCAACTTAGCATATGATTGGAGACAAGACGTTCTCGGATTTTCTACGACAAGGAGAGTAAATAAGCAAGACCCTAATGACTAAAGGTTGTAACCCTCGTATACTACTCTGCAAGTAGGCATTCTCTCCAAAGCAGAGTCCTTTGCGAGGGTTCCTGGTGCCTCGACAAAAGAGATAGAGGTGTCCAGATCAATCTCGCCAGCTTATCCAACAACACTAGAGCTTGAATAAATTTCCTCGGGAAGAGGATACAAGCCAGCGAAGTCAAAGGCAAACCTTTGCTCGAAGACGTGGCTGCAAGACGGTAAAACATAGCAATAGTTGACTATAGAACAGAATAATGGATAACAAGTATTGAGTAAGAAGACAGACGGTGATATCAGGTCTGCAATCGATATGGAAAGGGACCTCGTTGGGTCGTCAGATGGCTCTGCCATCACAAGGGAGACGAGGCAATGCAGAAGTGGAAGCTAACCGTCATATTTCCCTCCCTTTCACCTAAATGAAAGAGCATCTCTGCCACCCTAAGATAAAGCACTCCATCCCCGAGAAATTCAAGCCTTTGCCTCTCCCTCTCGTCCACAAACACTTTATTACGGAACTCCTCGTCGAGGGTCGGCAGGGGAGGTGATGGGTGGTGCGCCAGTTTAGAAAGAGAGGGGGAAAGCATGATAAGATCTAGGTCTCAGCGGATGGAGCAATGGAGGCATGCCAGTCAAGGCTTCGACAGCGTCGCCGTCTTGCAGCTGGTTCAGTCGTGGAGTCGTGGGCAAGCAAGCTTTTATAATTTAGTCAAGCTCCAGCGGTGCAAAGCAAACAAACAACCAATCATCGACACACATGGAACATCAACGTCAAAGGTCAGGGCAACAAGGTGGAAGAAACGACATTGTCTGATTATTGACAAGATGCAACGGTATAGGGAGGTATATGTATCATACTAACATAAATAAAGAACAAGTGTCCACAAAAACCATATCATGATCGGTCGCTGTTCCTGTCTTGGGCTCGGATTAGGCGAAGTATGCGCTTTAGCTCATTGTGCACTTCCTCAACTTGAGCTTGTGACTCTTCGCTTTTTTTCACGTTCGCTTCCGCTTCTTCACTCAGCTTGGCAATCGCGTCCTTATATGCTTTCGAAAACCTATATTTACGACTGTCAATATGTCATAAAGCACACAACAGAAAATGACACACTCTTCACGCGAGCTTTTCAGAGAGTCAACGGCGTGCGTAAGTGTCGACTGTTCATCTGCACGACCCTTGAACATTTTGGCAACTGCAAACAGTGAGCGATAGTTGTACGAGAAAAGGCGAATGGAAGGGACGAACGCGTGTTATGCTTCAGCTTTGTTTCGTCAATCTCTTTTTTATGCCGCTCCTCCAACTCTTGCATTTGCTTCTTCATCTGTTCTATCTCAAGCTTCCATCCACCTACAACAGACTTCACAGACGCCTTCATGGCCTGATACTCTGAGTCGCACTTCTTCCTATAACCCTCCGCTTCCTCTGTTCGCGCTTCCTGCAGAGGAGGGTAAGCGCTGGCCCGGGAGAACAGAAGGGGAACGTGCCATATCTTTGATCTTGCTTTTGGTGTCGTTTGTATCCCGTTTGTGAATCTCTTTGAGATTCGCCAGGCTCGACTCGGCTTTTCGTGCTCGTTCGAGAGTCTCTTCGAGCATTCGCTCCTTCCGGGAAACCATCTTTGAAAGTCCTTCATTTTCAAGTCTTAGACGCTCCTTACCGTCCTTCAAGTCCTCTATCCACGCTTAAACCACTATTACAAAGCATCAATGAAGGAAATCGCACCGCTTGTACGCGTTAAGGCCTCCACGGCCCTTTGGCTGATGCGCAATTGACCTCTTGTGCTCTCCAATACAGAGCGAACAGAGGCGAGGTCCTGTTGGAGAGAAGTAATGACTTTGCCTGTGCCACTCTGAGCTGATATTTGGCCTTGAACGACCCTGTTCCTCCCGCTGGTCCCACCAAAGAAGGGGTTGGAGGAAGTAACGTCTAAATGGTGGGAAGACTGAGATGGGGAAGGGCTTCGTTCGGGATTAGCTGGTGGGGTAGTTGGTGACGGAGGATCTGTCTCTACAAGCGCTCGATTGAGGGAAACGGAAGCCACGGGAATCCTTGAGATACCTTGGGAAGGAGAGGAGGGTCTGCGACTGGGGCTGCTTGGAGGCTCGGAGGCGGAAAGGGAGGCAGCACCGTCAACATTGCCCTGCAGCCGCTGAAGCTCCTTTTGAAGGAGGGCGACTTCTGCGAGGAGATCCTCCTTCGAGGCCGTGGAGAGCGGCTGAGTGCTCAAACGGCGCGCAGGTCTGGAGGAGGAAGGCCCATTTTCTGACGGCGTTACTTGGACGGTTGGAGCTGTCATTTTGGCTGCCGTTTATCTGCTGTGGGCTGCCACCTTGACTGGCTGATGGTTGCTGCGTGCAGGCTGGTGAGCTTGAGCCAGCTAGTTGCTAGTTGTAGCTGTCGTAAATGATCATACTCATCAACTGTCATCACGTCTTCATGGGTCTGGTTCGACGAGTGAGTAGCATGACATGAGCGTGGTGAAGAAAGCGCAGGGCAATAAGCAGGCTGCCAAGGTGGCTGAGGAGGCATGGGTGAGCATCTTTATTCTGTTATTCTCGCCATGGGGCGTGCATTCATCCTGCTTCCATATCCTTCAGATAGCCGACTTAGCCTCCCTCTTAACCAACGCTCGCGATCGCTTCGCAGACGTGTCTTGGTCTCCAGAATCTGGTGGCCAGATATCAGCTCACAAGGCTATTCTTTACGCTAGATCTGGAGGACAATTTCAAGCCAAATATCTAGGAGCCAAGCTCCCTCTCCCAATTCCTAATGGCAGCGCTTCTGCTTCAACCCTTTCGCTCCCATCTCACTTTTCTCACCGTTCCCCAACTCCCAACTCGATGGTCAGTCGCTCAGATGCCGCTTCTCCCTACCTTCGTGCCGCTTCGCCAGCGTCCATGAGTCTCCTCTCAGTAGCTTCGACGATACGAGCTCCTCTACCCTTAGACGGCACAGACCCTGCTCTTTTCCAATCTATCCTTGAGTTTCTTTACACTGCAAATGGAATGGTGGACGTCTTTGCCTTCCTTTTCGACGATCCGAACTTGGCTGGCGCTTCTGCGGAAGAGAGGGTGCAAAAGTTACGCCAAGTAAGTGACTCTGGGCAGGAATGTAATGTGGCTCATGGAGAAGCGTAGGATCTGTTGTATATGTGGAGGTCAAAACTTTACGCGGACGCAGAAATTCACATATCAGAAGGCAGCGGGAACTCGCCAGGCTCCATGTACCTTGATGTTCAAAGGGGCAATCAGCCAGAGGCTGTTTTCGCGGCTCATCGAGCTATTTTGTGTTCTCGAAGTCCTTATTTCAGATCTTTGCTCTTAAATCGATACGCCGATTCGGATAATCGAAGTTTCACCCTCCCTTCTCCACCTTTCTCCCCAGCTTCCCTTCATTTTTGCCTCGGATGGCTATATTGCGGAACGCTCGATTTCTCCAATCGGACGTTTGACCTCAGCACCGCTTTCGAAATCTGGCGCAGCGCGGCGTACCTGAGTTTGGATCTGTTGAAGGTCGAAGTGGAACGGAAGGTCGAAACAATGGTCCACAACTTCAAGGATACTTGCAAGATTTGCACAAAACGTGCTGGGAGGGTATTCGAGTTTGCTTCCTCGCCAGATGTCAGTGCGCCACACCTGTACGAAGGCTCCAAGAGCATCCTCACCAATCCTAAAGTCTTTGGAGATGCTTGGGGACGGGAAGTCGGCCATTTAGATCCTAAACTTCGCCAGAGTATCGCTACTTCGCTGCTCAACGCCACAAATCCTAACACTCTCGTGGACATGGTCAAGGGATGCGATACTCTCAATAAACGCATCGAATTCGAAAAGGGACCTTGGGCAGATCATTTGCGGACCATGCTCGAACCTTTGCAAACAAAGGTAACACACATTCTGACCAAGGATTTCAGAAAGGTCACGGATAGCCAGTACTTCAGATCACTCTGCGATGGCGTTGGCTTTTCTTCCGATCTGTTGGAGAAAGTGCTCTCCTTCCTCGTCAAGTCTTTGACCGATCAGACTGTCCCTCAAACCTATCAGATTCTCATTGGCAATGTCTTGCTGCGAGAGGTTTGCCATCCGTTCCGCGTGTCTTAGATAGAAGTGCTAAATTGTCCTCGGATAGGATGGGATATCGATGGATGCTCGCGCGTTAGTGGAAGATGCGAAAGATGGGATCATCAAGTATCTCAAGAGGCGATGGGTGAATGTTCGGCAGTACAACGCCTTCGCCGCCTTGGAAAATTGGGCGCTGAAGGAGATATCTGATGGTGCGTTGTCAACTACCTGCTAGTACCAGATCTCTGAGAATTGGCAAAAGAGCTGGAAGTTCCTGTTTCGGATTTATTGGATAACACACGAGCGCCACCTCCCTCCGTTGGTAAAGGTAAGAAGGTTGAGAGGGATGACACGGAAAGCATCACAGACCGCTCTCTTCGCGCGTCAGTCCTCAATCGAAATGCTGCGCGCACCACATCTCAAACTGGAAGCATCCGTCCCGCAGCTCGCGGTGGAACTCCAATGAAGCCTGGTACTACTCCGCGGACTACATCAGTAACCAGTCGGCAACCGAGCCGTGTTTCCGTCACTAGCACTTCCAGCGTAGCTAGTTCTGTTCGAAGACTTCGGGCGGAGAACTCTGCTATCATCAAAGAGATTGAGGCTGATCGGAAATCACTGGCTCCGTCCGTCTCCTCAGTCGCTTCCGCAAGTGGTGCTCCCACCAAGCCTTCGCGATCTTTACCGACTCTTCCTCCTGACAATAAAACACCTTCTGTCCAAGTGGGGACTACCCAAAGGCTAGTGAAACGCTCTCCGTCTCGCACATCCGTCACTTCACGAGTTTCTGCACGAGGGACTCCAGCAGTGAGCACACCAAAAGCTTCCAAACCGCCCGTACCAACGTCTCAGCCTTCTACCGCGAAGAAAGCTCCTTCAATCTCCTCTGCTGCTAGCGTTAGGTCCGTGAGGCGCCCGACAGCGCCGCCCACCACGACCTCGACGACATCCGCCGCGACAGCGACAGCGACACCAGCCGCCAAGAAAGCCCCTAGCATTACTTCATCCGCTCGCCCGCGCCGAATGTCAGCCGCTTCAGCCAAGTCCTTCGCCTCAACTTCCACTGCAGGCCCATCAAGAACCGGTCCTCCACTGGTTGCTAAATCTGCGAATGGTGCCCCTCCTGCAAGAGTCCAGAAAGCTCCTTCCATCATCTCCACCCGGTCAACTCGATCTGTTAAAGACAACGAGTCTACGATATCATCCACTCCGAGAAGAACAGTAAAACCGTCGACCGCTTCTACTGCGGCCAGTATCAAATCTGTCAGATCTGCAGCTGTAACAAAACCCAAACCAGTCAAAGCAGCTCCGGGTTCTGCGCTCAATGTTGGAATACCGTGTATTGTCACGACTATGGGGGTTACCAAGCCAATTAAGTTCCGAGCTATGGTGTGGCTACATACATTCTGAACAAGCAAGACACTAATAAGGTATACTTAGGTTCGGTATATCGGCAAGGTTTTATTCGACAAAGGAGCCTGGGTCGGTGTTGAAGTAGATACCCGACTTATTGGGAAAGAGCACAGCAAGCTCAAGTGGCATGACGGCACTTTCGAGGGTAAGATCTCGCTCGTGAACCTCCAAAATTTATTACTCAATTTCCTCTGACAGGCGTGAAGTATTTCGAGCTAGGCACAGAGCCAGTTCCATCTAACAGGGCTACTTCCCCCCTCCCTCCGGGTTTTGCATCCGCCAACAGCAGCGCAATTAGCTTACATTCCACCACTAAGTCGGAAACTGGAAGTAACCAGACTGGTCAAGTGACCAAAGGCTTGTTCGTTAAGGCTTCAAGCGTTCTGTACGTGCTTTGAACATACCACGTTTAGTAATTCAGGATCCGGTTGCATTCATTACATTCATGCTACATTTCATCTGTTCACATAAATACCAGATACCTTCGATACTGTTTGCACTTTCATTTAATTAATTTCCTTGATATCTTCTAATCTACATCTGGCGAAAAGCAAGATTTTGAGGCTAAAGTGGTGTTTCTTCAGCGTTCTCAAGCTTCTCGGCTGCTGCACTAACTCCCGCATTGTTGGCTGGAGGTCGTTGCGACTCGGAAATGTCATCCTCTGAGTCTGAATTGCCCGAAAGAGATTCTCGCTCGACTGTCTCGAGAATTAGCGTTTCAGGAGCAGGAGCCGCCTGTGCTACAACGGATGGCCGCTGCGTCAGATTAGGGGGACGGGTTGGCTTCCTGCGAGCTACTTGCTCTCTGTTCCGTTGAAGCACTTGCATCAGGCGGATGCGAATCTGATCACTTCGCTCGGGCTCCGAAAGGCGAGACTTGAGCGATGTCAATACGTCGTCCATCAAAGTGGTGCTTCAAAGCATGTCAACTTTCATCAAGGAAGTCGAAGTACACACCGATTCACTTCTCGAAGTAACTCTTCATGCCCTGCGTTTCTTCCGCCTAGTGGAAACAAGCCCCCTTTCCGCCCTCTATAAGTGCGATGCCGTATGCGGGGGTCTTGTTGTAATTTGTCCTCCAGCTGAGGACACAAATCATCACAGTGCTCACATAAACCTAAGTGCTAACGTACGTGAGATTGAAGGTCTTGTAAGAACCGTTCTTTTCCTTCCTGGACAAAGCTCGTATCATTCAACACATTGAGCTGCTATCGACCTCACAGGACTCGCATTGAAAGATTCCAACAAATCCCTTTTGATTTCGTCAAACGCGCCAGTCCTACGAAGCGCTACCCGTCACCGTTCTGTGACACGACGGTTTAAAATAATAACCTTTTAAATTCCTGTGAGAGGGTTTAGTTTACGTAGGGAGCTTGGAGAAGGACGAGACCTCAGCCAAGTGGCGTGGTATATGGATTTGCTTCCACGAGTTATGTCCTCCATGATAACCTGTCCTCGGGTACCTGTTGTAGTTCCCTCTCGCTCTACCTCGCGAGAATTGAACCATGGCACAGAATGTATGTGCTATTGGGCTGACAAGTTAGGAATTTGCTGCGTTTAACTATTCTTCGGCGTTGCGGTAATACTGCATGAAGTTCAATACGTGGGTGGAGGAGAGAATCGCCTCATTTCGCCAGGAAGATGGCCAACAACGCTCAAAACGCGCTCGTTCTTTTGCAGAATGTTCTCAGCAAACCCCAGGACTCTGAAGACCAAGCCGTCGCGCTCGCCGAACTTCGAAATGCCTTGGAGGAGCAAACTGGCGCTATTCCCATCCTTTACACCACCCTAATCTCCATGCTGGGCGGTAGCAGTAGACAGATGAAGCACTGGATTGTGAGCTTGATGGAATTTGCTATTTGTAGGAATCCTGCTACCATGGAAAGTAGAACGCAATGTGAGAAATTCGATACCTTATTCTCTTTGCCATCTCTGGGTTGTTAAAGGTCCCTGTATCTTGTTAGTGGTGCTTCAATCTCTGGATCATATCCTCAAATTGCTCTCCGATCCCGAATTAAGCATACAAAAACGTGCAATTCAATGCTTCACCACCGCTTATCCTCTCCTATTTCGTCACGCGTAGGTTTCCTCCCCTTGTTGGAATTCCTTAGTTTATGACATTGCTCAGCTGTGGGACGACTTCAGACGCAAAACTATGGGAGAAGGTTGTCTCAGGCAAACGCCAGGTGTTAGAACTGTGGAAATCAGACGCTGTGGCCCTGAAACTGGCTGGCATGAAGCTGGTACAGAAGATCATCCAGACTCAATCCAAGGCAGCTCCAGATCCACGGGTATGTCTGTCAAGTATCTCTAGATAATGACTGAAAGGGCTTTGGCACAGTTGCACAAGACAGATCCCAATCTGGGACATTGTCCATCCCATCACCCTTTTCTGCGAGTAAATGCGTTAGAAGAAGAAGCTAAACAGTTGCTGGTGGAGTGTGTTACGTTATTATTTAATTCCAAGTAGGTCCTCTTCTAGAATTTCCACATGCATGCTTATTTCCCAATATTAGGTCTCCTGATATTCTCACCTCGCTCGTTAACGCGCTGATTGTACTCGTCAAATCGCGACCGTCCAATGCAGAGCTTGTGATCCAATCACTCACAAACTGGACACCGGATGCCCTGGCCAGCCTTTCTGCGTTGCAAATCAAGAGTGTTGAGAAGTCCATTAGGATTGGACTCGCTCATCTGCTGAGGTGCGTTGGAGATGACTGTTTGACCTACGCTAATACATTCAGCTTAGAACGGGACATGCCGGAGCTCATGCAACAACAATAAACACCTTCCTGGCACGGCAAACAACTCGCATGGATGTTGCTGCGTCAGAAGCAAGAGCCGCACGCGAAGCAGAAGCAAGTCGCAAACGACAGATCATCACTGACGAGTTGTCGTCCAACAAACGGCGGAAGATCAGTAAGGACAAGCGAGAAGCCGGTCCTCCAAAGTCCCTCTACGAAGTTTTGACTGGACCAGATTATGCAGGGAACCCTTTGGCTGAATTTGACGCTTCCACATTACCCTCTAATTTAGTTGTCGATCTGGTGATGGCTACTTTTCAAAGCTTGGCCGACGAGAGACTGCAACAGGCGATTTTGGTGGGAATCTCTCTTTGCTGAGAGGGTATTCTGTCTGAAGGGGGTTCAGCCAATACGACAAGAGTTGGATGGGTTTACAGAATACGAAGTGCAAGACGATAGCAAAGTGAATCCCCTCAATCTCGGGGCTGATGACGATGAGGAAATGGAATTCAAGACTGAGCAGGCCGCTGTGCGCTTCTTCACACTCCGGGCCACTCTTAGTTAATTCAGGGGTTCAGATTCCTTCGACTGCACCTCCGGATGAAACCGAAGATCCACTGCCGTCGCGCTCTGGACTCTTTGCACGCCCATTTAAAATACAAATGCCCAAGAAACAGAACCCCTCCACTAAGAGCGACATAAGCAAACTGGCTATCTCCCAAATATCGCAAGAGCTGAAGCCATTCGCTGGGGACTCTGATTATGGAGCTGAATTTTGGGTATTTTTGGTTTCGAGGCTGGCAGCTAGGGTTCCTCAAGCACGTCCCGATAAAGGCCAAGATGTCTTGCGGCAAACGCTATTCGACTTCGTTTTAGCCGACATCGGCACTAGGTGTGTCGACAGAACGAATGGGTGCACGGGCTGAAGTTATTTGTTTAGGATGGAACTCGCTAGACTATGGTTAAACGAGGAGTGGTACACCGCTGAAGTAACTTTGGGGGTCTTAGGGGAAACGAGTAAAGTGAGCACCATGACGCAAATTACGGCGACCTGAACTGCTTTGTCTAGGACTGTTATTTCTACTGGTTGACAGAGCTTCTTGATCAGATCAGAGAAAAATCATCCAATCAAGACAAGGAGTTTATGCGGTTTCTGAGTGATCTGCCAGAAATCCCGAATGAACAGATCAAGAGACTGGTCGATATGTGTACAAATTGCGATCAGTAAGCTCGCATTTCAGTTTTCTCTTCTTTGCCTCATACTTCCGACAGGATGCAACTTGGCTTCACAGCACTTCGTGATCTCTGTATGCTTCGGCCTAACGTGCGGCCTACAGCTCTAGATGCTCTCTTCTCGCTAGCGGTACACTCAGGTCCGTCTAACTTTATCACCACTCAACTTACCTGACTCCGCGTAGACAAAGCGACTCGGAATCCTGCCATTCTGACTCTCAAGCGTTGGGTTCCAGACACGGCGCCGCTCAATGGGAAGGTTGTGCAGTTCGCCTTATCCTTACTTCACCGTCTGGAAACTCCGCCAGAAGACACACTTGATGCAGAGGCTATGGACATGGCCGTGGATGAGCAGGACACCTTGATGGGTCACAATCTTCTTGTCAGCGGCGGAGAAATCGCGCGAGATTTCCCGTATCCGAAAAATGAGCTTGGTCTTGTTCGGCACGTCGAACTTTTGCTGGCCTTAAGTTCGAAGTGTCCTGAACTTTTAAGGCAGTACGCAGCCATCTCTTGTGCTGCTACTTCTAACATTATCGCAGCATTTTTACATCATATCCGAAAATGTCCCCCTTCTGCAAGAATGCCCTGTTGTCACTTATTACCGGCCTCGTTCGCTCTCTTGGACCCAAGCATCCTCAGATTCACAACCTTATCCGCGATTGTCCCCTCGGTTCGGAGGATCTCGCCCTAAAGATACTTGCCATTCTCACAGAGAAAGGTCGACCGTCACCTGCTCTTGTAAACCTCATTCGTGAGATGAGCTTAGAAAAGGAACTCGACCCCCGGTTCCTGGTGCCGATCATATCAGAGTTTGACATGGTATGTAGAGTTGTCTGTGTCGCTACTCATCCTAAAAAGAAATATAGCGGGAAACAACTAGGCAGCTTCCTCGCATCGTTTCTCTACTGGACGGCACTCCAGAGAAGAAGGCGATTGTTCGCTCCGTTTTCGAATCCATTGTTTCAGCTCAAACGCAAACTTTTGGCTCAGCTTCGACAAACATCCCTCGTGTACGACAGAATGATCATCTTACACCAAAAGAACTTCTTATGCTTCTGCATACAAATGAAAAGGAAATCGGCTTGAAGAGCACCATGGAAGGTAATGAATGCCCTAGTTGACGGATTTGACTTTTGGTTGACTAACTCGTCTAGCCATCGCCCTTTGCTTCTCCATGACAGAAACTTTCAAGACTGAAGTCTGGGCAGCTTTCATGCAGCAGGTCCTGGATGAACCAACGCCCTTGCCGACGCTGTTTTTGCGAACGGTAAGCGATGAGCGTTGTCGCCCCATCTGTCAGCTATTAACAAGGAAACCATAGGTCATACAAGCTGTTCAGTACTATCGGCAGCTGCAACCGTTTGTGTCCACTACCTTGCTCTCGCGCCTGATAACAAAGAAGATCTGGACGACCCCACAGCTATGGGAAGGCTTCATCCGTTGCACAAGTGCCATTGCGCCGCACTCATTCGGCGCTCTTCTGCAGCTACCCAAGGAACAGCTGAAGGAAGTAGTGATGAAACAAGAAAACCTAAGAAAACCGCTGAGGGAGTATGTGGTAAAGAAGGCAGGAAACAATCAAGCCAGGGTGTCGAGCTTGCTCGAGTTGCTCGCTGACGAGAATGCAATGGAGCCTTAGATCTTGACCTATCTTGACATGCCTTCGAATACCGATTTTGCCACAATACAATTTAGTATAGTTGAAATGGTTCTATGATAATTACGCTGTCCATGACAATAATATCTACAGTGGCGAATGAGAGTCCAAGGTCCTATCCACGCCAATTCAATTCCCTCGCGTCATCGACACTAGTCGGCAGAACAATCTCGCTCTTCCTCTCTTGATGCCCTCTCTTTCGCTCTCCTTTCTCCACATCACCCTTCGCCCGGTTGTAGAGGTACAGACCAGTAAACGTGAGTATTATGCCAACCTTCTGCACACCAAGAACTTGCTGTCCGAACCACATGATGGCGACGCAAATCACGACTATTCGCTTGATGAGGGAGGCAACGGAGTAAGTGACCGGTGACGTGATGGCGAGTATGGAAAAGGCCAAGAGGTTCTGGGCGAAGTGGAATGAGCCGTTGAGGAAGAAGTACCACATTATGCGTCCAACGTTGGCCTCACCAGATGATGGAACGTTGTTCCACCACAAGCTGAAGAATGTCATCCCATCCGTGTAGACCCAAATTGGGATCATGAGGAGGAACGCCATGGTACTCGAAAAGAGAAGGAGGGTGACCTTGTCCATCTTCCCGTGTCCAGTCTCCCTCCCTTCTTTCGGCAGCAGTTTCTTGCTGAAAATGTTCTGCGAAACGAAGACCAACGTACTCCCAAGAGCACAGATGAGACCAGTCATATTTCCGCGGAACTGGAAAGAACAGGCAAGCATGACGCCGACAGTAAGCGGTAGGAGCGATAGGTAGGTGGCGGGGGAATAAGAAACCCGAAAGAGGAGAGCGTAAGACATGACGGTGAAGAGGGGCGATAAGGCCTTGATTGTGTGCACAGTTGAAACCGGTATGCGGGCGATCGCCATACTTTCGAAAACGACATTTTAGCGCTCAAACGGGCAGCAGAAGGAGCCTCACGAGCCAAAGATGTGTCCCTGGACTTGAAACAAGCACATGATGAATGTTCCCTCTAAAGCCGCCTTTGTTGGGCGGCGAATGCCCATTATCCAGTCCGCGTGACTCCTCGAATGTTGGTCTTTGAGAGCAGTGAGGATTATGCAGTAACCCGAGACGAAAGCGAATTGGACGAAAGTGAGCGTGACGGGAAAGCTGAATTGATTAAGGATTGCCTTTCCGGTGTTCGAGCTGAACGCCGAAGCTATGTGTGCCTTTAAATGGACTCAAGCTGACCTACTAGAGACTTACAAGCATACCACAGGAGACAAAGCAGCACAAATTTGACTGTTTTGGCGTTGAGCTCTGGCAACTGGACTTTTGCCCATCTCTCTCCCCAGGAGACATTTGAGAGTTTTGAATCGATAAGTCCAGGTATTAAAGGGGGTCTGTGATCTGCGAAGAAAGGTTCTTGGGAAGGTCTGTAGCTGTAGTCTGAGTGTTGAAGATGTGGAAACCGCCGACCAGGGTCGGAAAACACTGAGCTGTAAGGGGGTGGAGGGGGACCATCGAACACTTCCGCCATTGGGAATGTATGTTCGGTTGTTATGGCTTGAAAGAGCGACTATGGTTGGGGTGGATGGAGTACCACCTTGATTAGCTTGATTGCTTGATTATTGTTGTTGGGTTGGTTGTACTTAATTATGACCACTTGCCTGCGGGCGGAAAATTTGCAGCAATCAGATCTCAAGTCGTCTCAAGTTCATTCCCTCACTCTCAAAGGTTCAGTCACAACAGCTCCTCCATAGCTTGTAGTCTAACCAACGTCGACGTGTTACTCGTCCTATCTTACTTTACAACTGCGTGAGTCCGTCCTGGTCCTCGGAAATCTGCGACTGGGCTGCGATTCCAAGAGGTTGCTTAGACCCCATATTTTGTCCCTATTCCGCTTTTCGCGCTTTTCGCGCTTTGTGTGCGTCGTGCTGTACCATTCGACAGTACACACCTTCATTTTAGAATCTGAAAATTGAGAGCTCTTGCGACTTTTAAAACTCTGAGTCACTCACATTAGGACAACACTATTTACATTTGGGGAAACAGGTCGCTAGGCCCAAAATTTTCAACGAGCTAGCCAGCAGTGTACCTTCTAGCAAGCGGCGACTCCCGTAGATTCGCCGTCGCTCGCCATGATCCGCTTGCCCAACATCGTGTATCCTCTAGCGGCGCTGTCCCGCCATGCAGCACGCCGTTGTTATTCCTCCATTCCAAGGTACAGTACTCTTCATCTACTCTTGCGGTGGATACCTTTCAAACAACATATTGCGGACAGCGCCGTCACTCCGGCTTCAGTTCAGAATTCTGAACTTAACAGGGACACAGTGATCCGCCTCCTTAATTCCCTCTCTTCCAGGAAAGAGGTTTCACGGTCAGCTCAATCCTGTCTCCAAAGTGATATTCTGTTCATTCGCAATTTCAGCTACTTGAAGATCTTCGCAGAGGCAAATACTTTTGCAGTCATCAAAGTGGGCGGCGGAATCCTAACGAGGGAACTCGAAGATCTGGGCATGTGCCTCAGCTTCCTCAATAGGTGCATGTCATAGTCCTTCCCAATAACTAAACTAACAAACGGTAGACTAGGATTGTTTCCCATAGTCGTTCACGGCATGGGACCTCAATGTTTGTCAAAGCCCCAGCTTGCATTCACCTCTGATAAGGCGTCTAGTGAACCAATTGCTGGAAGATAACGGAATAGTTCCGGATTATAACGATGGCATAAGAATTGTGCCTACCAACTCTCTTCCCCCTTCGAACAAGCTGAATCATTTTTAGACCGATTCGAAAACATTATCCTTCGTTCGCAAAGTTTTCTTGGCGGAGAATGCCAAACTCTGCTCCTACCTCGAATCTTTGGGTACGAGAACGCGGCCTTTGCCGTTGGGGGTCTTCACTGCCGATTATCTCAACAAGGATAGCTATGGTTTTGTGGGCAAGATTAGATCCGTTGATCGTTCCCCGATAGACGACGCGATCAAGTACGGATGTTTACCCATTCTCACTTCCTTGGCGGAGACCGAGGACGGACAAATCCTGAACGTCAACGCCGATGTTGCTGCAGGTGAACTCGCTCGGGTGCTGGAGCCGCTGAAGGTTGTTTTCCTCAACGAGAAAGGTGGTTTACACCATGGAGAAACAGGAGAGAAAATCAGTCTCATCAATCTAGACCAGGAATACGATGCATTGATGAAGCAACCCTGGGTGAAGTTTGGGACGAAGCTCAAGTTGCGGGAGATCAAGGAACTTCTAGACCATCTTCCTCGCACTTCGTCTGTTGCGATCATTTCCCCCTCCAATCTCCAAAAAGAACTTTTTACCGACTCTGGCGCGGGGACCTTGATTAGACGAGGCTACAAACTCTATAGACACAAGACCATCGACGCCCTGGGACAAGACAAGTTCAGGTCTCTGCTGCAAGAACGGGATCCGGATGTTAGGGAAAAGAGAAAAAGTGCGGCCAAAGTCATCAGCGACCTCGACAAAGAGGAAGAACTGAGCATCTACTGCGATGAAATACAAGATTGTGTTGCAGTTGTATCGCATTCGCGTGCTCTTGAAGGGACTGAAGTGAATGCGGATAACGTCCCAGTGTTGCGCTACTTCTTACCCACACGGAATGCGTTTGTCAATTCCGTGGTAGAAAACGTGTGGACCTCCATACAAAGCGATCACAAGAAGCTAGTCTGGACAACTGAGGTCGACGAGGAGAATCGAAATTGGCACTTCGAACGTTGCGACGGTAGTTTCGTGATGAAGAGCGGAAAAAGCTTCTTCTACTACGGCTTTCAGGATGCTGGAGAGGTTGAAAAGCTTGTGCGAGGATTGGAGCGCAATGGCCGTATCGGCAGGAGTTACCTACCATTGTGAGCTGTAGAGATAACGAGTCTAGAACAATCTCTCAGGAGGTTTGTGCAGGTCTTACAGTTCGTCCAAAAACATCAGTTCATCCGTTCCTCGAAATTCGAGAGGCTTTCATTCCACTACCGCCGAGCGGGGCATCCCTCCCTTTTCTGCCTTCCAGGCACGTCGTCATCGTTACTTTTCCACCTCCACGCAGGTACGAAACAAAAAAATTGCCCTCATCGGTGCCCGAGGGTACACGGGCTCGAATTTGGTCAAACTTCTGTCAGGTCATCCCTCTTTCGATCTGGCGTACGTTGCTTCCAGAGAGCTCGAAGGACGCCCTCTTGAAGGTTACGAGAAGAAAGAGCTGCGATACAGCAATTTTACCCCTTCAGACGTTGCCAACTTAGCAGAAAGAGACGAGGTTGATGCATGGGTCCTGGCTTTGCCGAACGGAGCAGGCAAACCCTTCGTTGACGCAATTGAACGCGGTGGAGGTAATGGAGCTATAATTGACCTGAGTGCCGACATGCGATTTGAATCAAGCTGGGTTTATGGCTTGCCGGGTGAGTGAACCTTTCACCTCTGCCAGAGGGGAAATGTATTCTATAGTCTCTAGTGCAAGTATAGTGGTCTAATAAATGACTTGTCAGAACTGCAGTCTCGGCAACTGATACAGCGCTCACGTCGGATTGCTAATCCTGGGTGCTATGCGACATGCGTCCAGCTGCTCATCGCCCCACTTTTACCAATGATCTCTCAGGAAAGTCAAACCACCGTTTTCGGCGTCTCCGGATATTCTGGCGCTGGGACAGTTAGAGGGAATACACCAAGAGTCTCACCCGAATCGCTTTCTGGTGGAATCCGAGCTTATTCCCTGACAGATCACATTCATGAGCGAGAGGCCTCCTATCACCTCTCCCTTTTATCAGGGACAGACGTCAATGTCGCTTTCATCCCGCATGTTGCTCCTTGGTTTCAAGGCATCCTAGCGACTTTAAGCATCACGTTGAAGGAGGAAACAACGGCTAAGGAAATTAAGAAGCTGTACCAAGACAGGTATGATGGTGAAAGACTCATTTCAGTACAGAACGATGTCCCCTTGCTTCAAGATGTACAAGGCAAGCATGGCGTTGTTCTTGGAGGGTTCCAAGTACACTCCTCCGGCAGACGGGCGGTCATTGTTGGAGGACTTGACAACCTGTTAAAGGGTGCGGCAACGCAATGTCTCCAAGTGAGTGCTGAGATGGCTTCGCGATCATATTTGTCCTCATCTCTGACAATAGAACCTCAACATCGCTCTAGGAGAAGATGAATACGCAGGAATTCCTGTGGGCATGTAATGCTAATAGAGAGTCACAAATAATTTATCCCCTTAAATTTGCTATTTTAAGACTCCCTTCAGGTATAGGCTTTTACAAGCTTCAGCGAGGAAAACGAGGCAGATGAAAGCGACAGATGATGACTATGTTTTGATGCAAGTGTTGTTAGATATGAGCTATACGAGCCCTAAGTGCCTAAGCCTGACCATCAAGCTGTAACGGATGGAAAGTGTGCTAAAGACAGAGCCGACAAAACGGTGACAGTCACATTGAGAACGTGAGGAAGGAACGAAACAATTTCGCGTCGACGCTTGGTACGAATCAGGTACGAGGCGTACGCTCAAACTTTGTTTTTTCGATCTCTACAATTTTCTTGAGAAACAGGATCAAAGGCGAGATGGGTCGGACAACTAAAGAAATAAAAGGGAAAGACAAAGAAATTAGACTTCGGAATCAGGTGAGCTTGGTGCCAGGAGGGACGGAAGCCTGGTCTAAAGCATGGGCTGCAGGATGTTGCTGTGGCTGAAAAAGTATTCAGGCTCGCTAGAGAGCAGAAGGCTGAGGAGGAGGAGGGTCACGATTTTGCCGTAGGCAGTGCCGATCCATTGCTAACGGTCAGTCATCCCTGTTCTATCGTTGTTTCTGGACTCATTGCAGTAGGGCCTAAGTCAACTCCCTGAAACGGACAGTGAATCTGAGAGGGGGGATCATGGAAGTGACTTCGAGGTAGGACCTTGAACCAAAAACCCTGCCGCGCTGAAAGTCACCGTAGATGTCGGATGCAGAGCATCCACTGGGTCCCACTTTAGCCGATCTCATCATGGAAAAACTACAAGAGCAAGAAAGTAAGAAACAAGGAAGAGGTTTGTCGATATCTTATATGAACTTTGACTGATGTGTCTGAATAGGGGAACCTTCATCTGCCCCTGAAATCAATCCGCATGTTATGGAGGTTTACACAAAGTATGTGTTTCCCAATACCAGCTGTGGGGATTGAGTTCAGGCAAAGAGTTGGGATTTTCCTTTCACGGTACAAATCTGGCCCGATACCGAAAGCCTTCAAGATCCTTCCCACTCTCCAATCGTGGCGAAAGCTTCTGGACTTAACTTCTCCCGAGAATTGGACACCTCATGCCACACTAGCAGCCTCTCGTATATTTATCTCGAATTTAGACCCAAGGGAGAGTCAGAAGTTTCTCTCGGACATTCTTCTGCCCAAAATCCGAGACGAGATTTCTGAGAACCGCAAGCTCAGTGTTCAGTCCTATCAGGCAATCAAGCAAGCTGTGTACAAACCCTCAGCATTTTTCAAAGGTTTATTACTGCCACTATGTGCTGTACGTTCTCATGATTCCAAATGCTCCGATTAAGATCGCTGTCAGAGCCCAAGTTGCACGTTGCGAGAAGCAAGCATTGTTGGAAGCGTTGTGGCTAAAGTCAGCATACCAGCAATACATTCGGGGGCTGGCATATTGAAACTATGCGGGATGGATTACTCAGGTACGTGTGTCGCATGAAGTCCGGACATACTGGCTAAAATCAATAAAGGTCCACAAAGTATTTTTCTTCGAGTATTGCTAGACAAGAAATACGCCTTGCCATATCAGGTCATCGATGCTCTGGTGCTTCATTTCGCCCACTCTGCTACTGCGGAATCGACACTTCCTGTGCTTTGGCACCAGGCGTTTCTCGTCTTTGTGCAGCGGTAGAAACTTGATACTCATCCGCGTTATTCTGATTCATCTGATTATTTTGGTAGGTACAAGCAGGACCTCACAGCCGAACAAAGAGAGCGGATTTTAGACGTACTGAGGCAGCAAAATCATCCCATTATTTCCCAAGAGATCCGTAGGGAAGTTCGAGAATGCGATCGATGGCGAGAACAAGGAATGGAGCCATGATTAATCAGACACTTTCGAAATGTTCAAATGCCTGCGGTGTTGTTTAGTCGTGGAGTACTCATGCCGTAATAAGACTCCATTGGCCATAAACATTGCATCATCAAATATTTAGCTACTTGTGTCACCTGATCTCGTTACATTGCTCGGACGCTAAGGATGGTACAGTGCACATTACGCTCGTCCAGCTAACTCCCTTTCTAAATCATTCTCGAGGGAACCTTCATCCTCCGGTTCTTCATCCACCTTGCCGCCCAGTCCACCAACTCCAACGAAGGAATTGCCGGTGGCCTTCAGATCCGATTCGGATGGAATAGGCACGCTAACGGGTGCTGTTAGCGTGGTCTATACAGAGAAACGCTGGCTAACCTGTCAGCAGTTTTGGGGACAGCTTCAGCACCATCTTGATCCTCTGGCGGAGTCCTGACGAGTCTCCTAAAATTCTCAACTTCATCTATTATCATCTTTTTCATTCCTGGGATCGTTTCTTCAGATTCAAATGAGAAGTCGAATTTTGATGGGCACATTGGTTCGTCAGCTGGATCGTGCCACACAGACAGGTAAGGATGCTCCAATGCCTTGTCGCAGGTGATGCGTTGTCCAGGATCAAAAGCCAACAATTTGGCCAAAAGGTCGAGGCCTACGGGATTCGCATTGGGATAGAGCTGGTTGAAAGGTACTCCAGGTTTAAACGGCAGGCTCCTGATGTACTCCTGAGCCTACAACGTATGACCCATCATTGGCACTTTCAAAACACGAAGTGGTTCTTGACGCACACGAGGACTTCCGACCCTTCTCAGCGTAGCATCATCCGGGGTGCCATGATAATGAAGAATTTGGTTCAACTGATCCACGTAGTCGCGGCCCTTATAGATGGGTCGTCCACCAAATAGCTCGGCGAGGATACAACCAACGGCTACAAGCCTATTATGACACAGTTGATACGAGCCAAAGAATCTTACACCATAAATCGACTAAGAAGTAGCAGTTTAGTGGGACAAAACTAGATAAATGGAATCCGTACTGGCTGTCGTATAGTTCTGGAAGCTGAGCATGATTTCCGGAGCCCTATACCATCTGGTGGCGACATATTCTGTCATGAAACCCGCATTAGCGGCCTGAGCAAGCTCTGGGTCGGTTTCAAATCCACGTGCAAGACCGAAGTCACAAATCTTCAACTCGCAATCGGCATTGACGAGCAGATTTCCTGTTGTCGAGGTCAACCAACGTCTTAAGTTAGCGGATCACTCACCAGGCTTCAAATCACGATGCAAAACACTGGCGGAGTGAATGTACTGAAAGTGCTCGTGAGCGCCAAGGCTCCTATGGTAAAAAGGGTAACCAACCTTGAGTCCACAGAGGGTTTGATAGATGAAACTCTGGAAATGAGCGTCCGATAAGGGTTGGCCCGATCGAATCTTCATCCTGGTCAGAAATCGCCCTGAATCCCCTCGAGGTCACGTACAATAGCGTGTAAGTCGGCCTCCATTAGCTCTTGCTGGCGGTGCACATGAGATTCAGTTAGTCCAGTGGAGTAGACGCACGTATAGATAGCTAGAAGGTTGATGGTCGTATCAGCCAACGCAAGGCATGCTTGATAGTGTAGGACTCACACTTCATTGAAGTCGCTGGGATCAATGATATCCAGGTCGTAAAGGCAGGTAATCTGGATCGCTGGTCACCAAGCTGATATCTCCACACACATCATCATACATTTTTATGCCCACGGAAATGGTGCAACAGCCTATTACGGGTTATAATTGTTCTGAGTGAGCCAGCTCGCATCTCACTTTAGTTCCCTCAAAGCTCTCTTGGTTAAGATCTTCTTGCTGAAAATCTTCGTCACCTATGAGATTGTGAGTAGACCACGCAGTCTTGCCAGTTCACCTTGCCTTCTTTATGGCAACGCTTTCACCAGTTTCCGTATGCTTCGCAGAGCTAATCGCGATGAGCAGGGATGCGTTAAGCGATCGAATAGACTGACCACACCACGCCGTACGCCCCAGCACCTAGCTCTTTCACGAATTGATATCCGACATCCACCAGAAAGCTTTCGCTCCTGTCCTTTCGATTAATCTAAAAAGCACAACTGGAACAGCTGTCTGGAGAACAAACATTACAGGAAACTTGTGGCGCCTCTGCATCTTGGCTGGTCCTCCTGGCTCTTGATCAGATCGATGGTGGACTTTGAAGCGCGGATTTGTGGAGATCACCCCTAACCCTACATTTTGATCGCAGCTTTTGCGCACGTGCACTGTCCGAGACGGTCGCTGAGAAAAGAAAAACAACCAGTAAAGGAGATGGCTGACATACACAGACCATGTGGTAGAACGGCGAGTCATCAGTGAGCGAATGACACTTGTTGAGGATTTTCATCCCGCCTAAGGCTGCACAACATGTCAGGGTTTTGGCACGTTGAGTGTCATTCGTTGCCACCTGTTCTGTGGCTGTTTTTCTTGAACCTTCTGGACTTCCATGCTTACCAATGTTTGCCACCTACTGTGAAGATATAAAAGCACTAGATTCTTTATCGTAATACTATGAACTTGTAATTTCATCAATTGATAGTAAGAGCAGTGTTCTATCTTCAAGCACCCACACCTGCAGCCAAGCCCACTTCGCAATGTCCACCTCAAATCTCAACACACTAATTCAGTCGGTCCCCAAGCTTACAGAGAGCAACTACAACGACTGGAAATTTGCTGTTACTTTGGTCCTGAAGAGAGGGAGTTGCTGGGATGAAGTGAGTGGAGTGGTGGAGGAGCCTTTGCCAGAGGATAAGAAACTGAGGACTTGGAAAGAAAGTAATGAATTGGGACTCACCATCATCGGATTGAGTGTCGATCCATCCCAATACAATTACATCCGAGATTGCACAGCTGGAGCGGCCGCATGGAAGGCTTTGAAGGAGAAATATGAGAAGAACAGCTGAGCAAACAGAATCATGCTGAAACGTCGGTTCTACAACGCCAAGCACGATTCCACAAAACCGGTTGAAGCTTACATTCAAGAAGTTTCCTCCAGTGCTTCTAATCTCAAATCGATCGGGCTTAAACTAGAAGATACCGATATAACAGACGTTCTCATTTTCAACCTCGCGGAGGATTGGGGGAGCTTAGCCGGGACTTTGATGGCAACTAAAGAAGAGTTGACCATTCAAGACGTCATTGGAGCTGTCAGGAATGAGGAGGGGAGAAGAGGAGTAAAGGAGGAAACTGGGGAAGCGTTGATCACAACAAGCAGAAGGTTCAAACCCCGCGATAACTCAAATTCTACACGATCAATTCATTGCTACGTCTGTGGAAACTCTGGACATTTAGCGCGTGATTGTCCAGAGAAGGCTGCGCCAAGGGAGGCAACGTCCTCATTCACCATTTCTGCGGCCTTTTGAGAAAATAAGGACCCGTTGAAGTTGTGCGCGTGGCGGCCGGGAATCAACCACAGAAGCGCAGCAGCTTGGAAGGTGGCCTGATCCTTCAACGGTTGTGTGTCAGGCTTGCCCCTACGCATTACCGAAATGCACCATCTGAAGTCACGTGACCTACTTTACCATGCCATAGGACCACGCGCCTGCCCATCGCCGCTTTGCTCACGTTCTCGCTGATCGCCGCCTTACCCTGTCTCACACAAATCGCCGCTCAGCAAACCTTAAACATTTCGCCGGTCTGCACCGTCTCCATTATTGCTTTATTGTCCTCTCTCACTTGTACTGCTCAGTATGTCTTATTTCCGAGTTTTCCTTTTATTGCCTTCCTGATCTAGATATTTTACATGTTTCAAGAAACTTATGATACAGTTTATGGCAGTGCTTTTACATATGTATATATACATCGAGATGTAGTGGTGGTGACCTCAGAGTATTCTCTTAGGTTTACCTCCACTACAGGTTAGTCTCCTCATGCCATACTATTCACTTAGGTTTACCTCCACTACAGACGCATCGCCTATCGGCGACCGCACATAGTGTCAGCCCTAACATCGTGGAGATTAGTGAGATTGGAGAATTACTGGAATAAGGGGGAGTGAGGGGGAGCTTCATTCTCATTCTTCCTTTTCTTAGATGTGTTTCTTTTATTTCTTTTGTGGCATTCATTTGCTCAAGGTGGAGTTTGTCAGGATTTTGGCACGTTGAGCGTCATTCATTGCCACCTGTTCTGTGGCTGTTTTCTTGAACCTTCTGGACTTCCATGCTTACCAATGTTTGCCACCTACTGTAAAGATATAAAAGCACTAGATTCTTTATCGTAATACTATGAACTTGTAATTTCATCACAACACACAACATGCAACATTTATGGCATTTGACCAGACATCATTTCTTGCTTGTCCATCACCAGACTAACCAGGGAGGCTAGGTGGATTCCTTTCTGGGAGATGACAAGGGCTGTTTTGTAAAAGGGCTGCATTGGATAGTAATATTGGCTCAGTGATTGTGATCAATAGAGACAAGATACCTAAAGTCTCAGGACCTTCACAGATGGCCTAGTCCTCCTCCAATCACCCCAACTATGTGAGGTCCTAGGTCTTGTACTTCTTATGGGTAATGGCATTGTCATTATAGGGTTGTAGATAGAGGACATTGGCAATGCACATGTGGTGAGCATTCTATCAATGGCTATCCACCATGTCAGTATTGAGATAATACATGTTGAGAGAACAAGTCCTGGTGGTGTAAGGATCTAAGGCTAGGAGTGGTTGGTGGTCAATAATAAGCACATTAGAGAAGTATAGAGAGACATACCTAGGAGTGGTTGGTGGTCAATAATGAGCACCAACACTCCTAGGCAGAACTAAACTACATAGTGATGACTCATACGAGTCATAAGAGTCATAAGAGGCAGATGACCAAAACAACACACTACAAGTAACAGGTGGCATATTATACTGCTCTGAGCTTCAATAGCTTCAACATGAAATTCATGGTAGTAGAATTATTGTTAAAGTGATTAACAACAGATTTTGAGATTGAAGTATCAAGGGATACTGCCTCAAACATAAGGCCCTGGGAAAAAAGCAATAGTGGGGGATAGTGTTTCACTGGTGGTTGTGCTGCTCAGATAGGGTGGGCTCAGGGTTTAGTATTTGCCTGGTGATAGGATAGTGCTGAGGAAATGTCAGGGTTCGCTTAGGAGCATGACTCACATTCCTGAATATGTCTAGAAGGTTCAATCAGGCATGTGGCAAATAGAATTAATGGTTCTGGAACTTGTGGCTCTGTCTGTGTATAAATACCCCTGCCAATGGAGTAAGATATCCAGATTAGTTTGGTTCTGTTGGGATCACTTGACTTGGCAGGTTAGTATCTCTCTTGTGTCGCTGTAATAATGCCTAGGTATCTATTCTACTTGGCAGCCTCCCTACTTGATAGCCTTATAGAGTGCGGCCATAACAGGAAAATAATGAGTCAAAAATTGAAATCTTAAGTATGGAATTGAAAACAGAAAACAAATATAAAAAGCTGTTGGTGAAAGCAAAAATATGTCTGGCCCGTGGCCAGAACATGAACCACAGTTAGAAAGGGCTGAAAATGATTTTCCAGGTATGTCAGAGGTCTGACCGCCCCCACATCTGACCACCATGTCCAAAATGAACAACTAAGTCAATAATTTCACTCCTCAAGTTCATAACCAACACGTCAAACTCCTCACACAGACTCAGATACACCTATTGACTAATTGGGATGGCAACAAGTTAGAAACATGCTCTTTTGTATGTTTCATAGTCTTATGGTCTCATTCACACAACTTTGTACACACATCAATTTCATTAAAATGTGGTATTTTGATCCCAAATTTGGATGTCATCCTCTCCTGATGGGTATATATGGGATAGGGTGGGTTTGAATCAACCTGATGGTCATACCAAGTTAGAAAGCTGGTTTGTTTTTTCACAGTAATTGGATGGATGGGGGGATACAACTAGGAAATCCAATAATACCGTGGCTCTTCCAATCACCAGCAAAGGTAAGTAGCTGCTCCTTAGCCAGTCAGACAAGTTCTATTTTTTCTTTTCTTCCTTTTCAGTAAGTAGAGCTAACAATTTGTTTGGGTCCATAGGTTAATGTGTTTCCTCATTTCTAGCACTGCAGCACTACACTGATTACCCCTTTCGCCTCAATTTGTCTTATAGGAGCTGCATCCCAAGGAATTGCTGAAAGAAGGAAAGACTAGTGACTTGGACCCTGCCAATTGTCTTCCTCTCCCAGCAAGTGCCTCTTACTATGACATGCTCGTCCTTAATGCAATTTAGCCTATCCTACACCCCCCACAGGTTGGCTGTACCTTTAACCACTTTTCACCCAGCGAGAGGTTCTCCAAGCCAATGATAGGAACCTTCAAGACACTTTGTCTATTTGACTTTTGTGAAGTTTCCATGTGAGGGGGAGTGGGAGAGTGGAACTTGGAGGAGAGCTTATGTTGTCCTTACTGATGACAAGTGGATGGAGAGGAATGAGGAGGCAGTAGAAATATCAATATGCTGTAATATAAATACTTTCTAGATGAAAACACTATTTGATCTAAAACAAACACAACCTGAAGAAAACTCCAACTTAGAGAATGCTAAATGGATAAAAGCGGAACGAAACAAGAATAGCATAAATACCCCATCCAAAGACCATTAAACAAGATAGTGAATCCTAACACTATTTTACCACTATCCAATATTGTTAACGAGCTCAGGTGGCATGGATTTGATGTTGTTGGATGGTGTTCGAGTAGTGTTATTGGCCAAGATTATGGCATTTAAACACTGACCCCTATGTCGACACTACAAGACCACTAACTAAAGGAAGTGCTGTAAGGATCTAAGGCTAGGAGTAGTTGATGGTTAATAATGGGACATTAGAGTACACAGAGAGACATACCTAGAAGTAGTTGTTGGTCAATGATGAGCACTGACACGCCTAGGCAGAACAAAACTACAGACATAATGATGACTCATAGGAGTCATAAAAGGCACATGACCAACACAACACACTACAACTAATACTCCCACCTGGGCAGCCGTCCCTTGACGCTCCCACTAAATCCAGAGAATCTCCCACCAAATTCATACAATATATACTCAATATATCAGAAAGCATAAAGCAGCATCTTATGACCCCACAGAGGAAAGGATTTTTCTCAAACACTTGGGTAGGGTGTAAACCCATTATAAGTTGAAACTTATTCACCTTAGCTACTGGAAGTGTTGGATTAGGTATTATATTTCATGGTCTTGTGTTGTGTGGTCCACCACCTTTGTTGTATTTGCTCACATCGTAGGTTTAGCCCCCTAGGGGGGTTGTTTAGACAGTCTTCATCTTTGACTACCAATTCATGTCCCCCAGGTATGTGTTTCCCTATCAATGTTATCATCTTTGACCACTAATTCCTGTCCCCTAGCTCCATCCAGCATCAGATTCTCTCATGGTAGCAAGAGATGTGGCTAGGGATTGACAGATCAGTTTTGTCACCCACTTGATTGAAAATTTGATCACTCAGCCATCTGTTGTCCAATTGGCTCAAAACATTGGGATCATATATGAGACGCCCTTACACCCTATCCCCATTTCAACAAAGATCAGACAATTCAAACTCAAATTTTGTTATGGCCAAAGAAAGTAAAATTTTGATCACCGTTCTTAGAGAGAAGAACTGTGGCACCTGGTGCATTGACATGCAGGTGGGATTGATGCGAAAGGGGTTATGGAGATTGTCTCTATTCCAGAGACAAAGCCAGAAGAGTTGAAGGAGCAAAAGCAGTGGCAAAAGGACAGCTCCAAAGCGGCTGAGATCCTGTCCCTTAGCCTGGAAACGACCCAGAAAGCCCATGTGGTCTCTGTTCTTCAAGATCCAGTCAAGATCTGGTCCACCCTTCAAGACATACACCAACAGAAGGGCTCCTCCACTCGTTTCACTGCTCTCAACACCCTCCTGTTAGTTGTAGTGTGTTGTGTTGGTCATCTGCCTCGTATGACTCTTATGAGTCATCACTATGTAGTTTAGTTTTGCCTAGGGCTCATTATTGACCACCAACTACTCCTAGCCTTAGATCCTTACATAGTAGTGAGAGCAAGAGCTGGTGGGGAGGACTACACTTTGCCACACCCATCACCTTCCCCCTCCTCCAGACCACATTTTCACCCCTCCTACACTCAAATTTTGCTCAATTTCGATGATCAAGACAGATTTGTGATCCTCAGACATTCCTTTACCACCTTAGAAGGTTTCTGCCTACTCAGAAATCAAGAAAAATTGTAATCTATCTCCTTACCACCCATCTCCTGCCTCAAAACGCACTTTGCCACCCTGCACTCAAACTTTGACGAATTTGGACGTTATAGGGCTTATTTTGATCGTGAAACACTGCGCTACAACTTTACTAGGAACCATTTTGGTCACAATAAGCGAAATTTCGAGATAGCCACTCCATCACCTCCTTCATACCCCCAAAACGCATTTTTCGACTTTTTGAAATCAAATCTGGTCTGATCTGGACGATTTTATCGCCATTGCATTCACAATAGGCTATTCTACTATCCTACAACAGATCACCTTGATCAGAAGAGTCAAAATTTCGAAATTTGCCACCATCACATCATCATCACATCAGCCCCTATCACCCTTTCTCCATCACATCAGTGGATCTTAGTGTAAGGATCTAAGGCTAGGAGTGGTTGGTGGTCAATAATAAGCACATTAGAGAAGTATAGAGAGACATACCTAGGAGTGGTTGGTGGTCAATAATAAGCTCATTAGAGAAGTATAGAGAGACATACCTAGGAGTGGTTTGTGGTCAATAATGAGCACCAACACTCCTAGGCAGAACTAAACTACATAGTGATGACTCATATGAGTCATAAGAGTCATAAGAGGCAGATGACCAAAACAACACCCTACAACTAACACTCCCACCTGGGCAGCTGTCTCTTGATGCTCCCACCAAATCCAGAGAATCTCCCACCGAATTCATACAACGTATACTCGATATAAAGCAGAAAGCATATTAGTTTTGCAATGAAAAGAAGGGGAAAAGTCCTCGTACCGCTTAAAGCGGCGTCTTATAACCCCACAGAGGAGAAAAGGAATTTTATTGCGCCCCATAACTGCCTCAGACACTTGGGTAGGGGCGCAAACCCATCATAACTCGAAACTTGTCCACGCTGGCGACTGGAAGTGCCTTGGTGAGGAGGTCTGCTGGCATGTTGGCCTCTGGACAGAAGACTGGACTGATCTTGCCCATCTCAACAACATCTCTGAGCCAATAAAAGCGAAGGTCCAGGTGTTTCATTCGACCATGGTGCTCAGGGTTCTTGGATACCTGGAGAGCGCTGCTGCTGTCTGTGACGAGGGGAGTAGGACCTTGGGGAGTGAAGCCAATCTCTTCTAAAAGATTCCTTAGCCAGACAGCTTCTTGACCTGCTGAGACTCCTGAGACATATTCTGCTTTGGTAGTAGAAAGGGCAACGAGGGTTTGCAGTTTGCTGCTCCAACTGACTGCTCCGTTGCCTATCTTGAGGAGATAGCCTCCCGTAGAACGTCCAGTATCCTTGCACCCAGCAAAATCTGCATCGCAGAAGGCGTGAAAAGGTTGCTTGAGGTCAAAACCAGCTGCAGAATACTCAATTCCTAAGTTCTGAGTTCCTTTGAGGTATCGTAGAAGATGCTTGGCCGCTTCCCAGTGCTTCTTTCCTGGGTTAGAGAGGTACTTTCCGAGGACAGAGACTGCATGAGCGATATCTGGACGAGTGGAGATGGCCAAGTACATCATGGAGCCAACAACGTTGCTATAAGGGATGGTGCGCATTTCTTCTTGTTCTTCCTTTGTATGAGGGCAGTCCTGCTTGCTGAGACCGTGTTCAACGTTGAGAGGAGTGAGGACAGGGTTGCAGTCGTCCATCTGTTGGCATTCTAGGAGGTCCTTAACATACTGTTCTTGATCCAACCACATCATTCTTCGCGTTCTATCCCTCCTAATACGAACCCCAAGTAGGAATTCCGTTGGTCCAAGATCTCTGAGTTTGAATCGCTTCCCCAACTCCCTCTTGAAGTCCTCTACAGCACCCTTTGATGTGCTAGCGATCGTAATATCGTCCACAAAGACTGGGACAAGTACTTTGATGTCCCCCTTCGAGTAAATCCACAGACTAGAGTCGCTCTTGATCTTCTTAAATCCCATATCGACGAGTTCCTTATCGAGTTTCTTCTGCCATTGACGTCCTCCTTGCCTTGTGCCATAGATGGCCTTGATTAGCTTGAGAACGTACTCTGGAGGACCCTGTGGATGTCCTTCTGGTTGTTGTGCATAGACCTCTGCATCCATATCGCCGTTGAGGAATGCCGTAGAGATATCCACTGACTCCAACTCCATGTTCAAGACACAAGCGAGCGAAAGGATTGTCCTAAGTGTCGCCCATTTGACCGTCGATGCGAAAGTGTCAAAGTAGTGGAATCCAGGGCGTTGAGAGAACCCCTTGATGACGAATCTGGCCTTGAAGCGCTCAATAGAACCATCTGACTTCTTCTTAACCGCAAACACCCATCGAGAACCAACGATTTTTGCTCCTTTAGGCGGCTTCACCAGAATCCAACTCTTGTTGTCCAAGTGAGATTGAATCTCCTTTACTGTGGCTTCATGCCATTCCTTCGCATTAGGGCTTGCCATCGCTCTTGAATATGACTGAGGGACCTCTACTCCAGTTGCTGCATTCATGGCATGCTCTGTGACAAGCATATAGCCATATTCCATCGTCTCTGGCTCAGTGAGGATGTCACATTCCTTTACCAACATCCCAAGCTCATCTGTTGACCCTTCGTCGTTGTTTTGAGGTGCTTCTGGGGTCCTAAATCTGTCGACAGGTCGTCCTCTACTCGTAGAATAAATTTTTGAAGGCCTGGTGACAGGGGGAGGTGTCGAAGTTGCTGGAGGTGGTTGATCTGGTGTCGTTGGGCGGATCTGGAGTGGATCTGGAGACTCTGAGAATCTAGGCATGTGAACTCCTGTCCAAGGATCTCGATGCATGGACTGTTGTACAGCACAAGAAAATGTGGTGGGTATCCCTGGCCAGAAATTTATAAAATGAAGAGAGCTGATGGAAGATAATTCGATTTTGAACCTCCACCTTCGAACTATTAATCCTACTGATCAGGACCTCCATGATACAATAGGCCAACAGGTCATGGCATAGGATAAATTGCAGTGCTTCTCATTGGCGGACAGTCAGGAGCTACCGCAGGTATCATAAGGGACATTGTAGTTAAACTTCGATGGTCAGAATTTCTTTGAGAGAGTTACTGATCAGAATGCCAACTATCTTCCTCTACGCTTCCCACTTTTGTTCCCCTACGGCGAGCAAGGTTGGCACGCATATATTCCCCTCAGTCGTGGAGATCTGCTTCCACAGGGTCCACGAGAGGAATATCGAAACGATGAAGGACGAATAGTTGGTAATATGGGGGAACAGAAACATGTTACTCAGATGAACTATTACTCTTACCTGCTTCACCTAAAGAAGGACACATTCTCTCTAATTCACCATGGTGGCCGGCTGTTTCAAGAATTGGTTTGTAGAAAGTGGACGATTCAGGTTCCTGAGGTACAATCAAGAACTTCTCTGAACCCAGCCTTATGCTGGGCTGGGTGATGCATTAGAAGATGATCGAGATGCTGCAGATGTTGGGAAGCGGACCATTCTACCATCATCACACAAGGGAAGTCCACGCCAAAAGAACCAGAAATTCCAAGATGCTATGGTGATTGTCACAAACCCAAGTTCACCTGCTATCTTCACAACTTTCACTTGCAATCCACGGTGGCCAGAAATTACAGAAGCACTACTTCCTAGGCAAACAGCTGCCGATCGACCAGACTTGGTCCCTAGAGTTTTCAATGAAAAGGTGAAGGCTTACATGCAGGACATCAAGGATAACTCAATCTTTGGACGGTCAGTCGATTTCGTCTGGGTGATTGAATTTCAGAAATGTGGTCTTCCTCATGCTCACATCCTCATCAGCATCAATCCTGAAGATACCATCAGGAATGTCGAGGCGATTGACTGCATAGTGTCTGCCAAATTGCCTGATAAGGATTCGGACCCTGAATTGTTTGAGATTCTCTGCAATCATATGCTTCATGGACCCTCTAGAGATATCAACCCAGATGCTCCATGCATGATAGATGATTCTAAAAATCCTGGAAGAAAAATCTGTGGCAAAGGGTTTCCAAAGCCATTCATAGAAGAAGCAGGCATCAAGGAAGATAGCTATCCCACCTACTGTCGCCATAACAATGGACGTACCTTTCAGAAATCACGGAATGGATTTATTTACGACAATCGATGGGTCGTGCCGTTTGATGCTTATGTCCTTCAGCGGTTTACAGCTCATATCAATGTGGAACTCTGCATCTCCATCAAATCAGTCAAATACCTGTTCAAATACATCTACAAAGAAAATGATCGGGCACAAGCTGTCCTTCATAGCACCCAAGGTGATGTTAGGGTGGTGGATGAGATTCAAGAGTACTTGTATGCTAGATTCATTGGATCTTCTGAAGGTAAGCGTTAAGAACTACTCCTAAGATGATGTTAGGGCTTATTTGATACAATTTACAGCATGTTACAGGATTTTCCATTTTACTTTACACCAACATTGTCCTGTGGTTATCAGCTTGGCAGTACACCTCCCAGACTGGCATTCTGTGACCTTTAATCCTCAGGATAAGTCCCTGGGTGACATTCTTGGCAGGAACAACATTGCTAAAACAATATTGATGGAGTTCTTCACTCACTGTCAGGAAAACTCCAACGTTACTGAAGACCTTAGCTATCCTGAGGCTCCTCAATTCCTTACCTAAAAGTCAGGCTCATGCTCTTAGAAAATCCGGGAGAGACAAGAAGCTATCGGCCGTAACTATCATGTTGCACCATCATAAGGAGAGTTATTCTATCTCTGAATGCTTCTTTTGAGGATATCCGAACAGTAGAGGGAACTGTCTATAAGACTTTCAAGGCTACATGTTTGGCTCTTGGGTTGTTAGAAAGTGACGAAGAATGGGATTATTGTCTCAATGAAGTCAGTACGGCCAAGAATAGCTTTGCGATGTGGTCTCTGTATGTCTACATCCTGCTATTCGGAGTCGCCAGGGAACCCAGAAGATTATGGGACAGCCATCATAAGCAACGCAGTGATGATTGTAAACACCTTCTACGGACAAAATATGGTGTACACGGTCCTACGAACGAGCAAATTATCAGCCTCTGTCTCCTCGAAATTAAAGATCTCCTCCAAGCTCATGATAAATCCCTAAGTGACTTTGGACTACCACAATCCGCAGAGCGACCACAAAGATGGGGAGGTGAGACAAGGATTACTGGGGAAGAACTTGCATATGATCGACCACTACTTCACGCACATATTCAGACAGAGTTACCGTTATTAAATCTGGACCAACGTCATGCTTATGACACGGTTGTAGAAGCATGGCAAAGTGGAAATGATGGATTATTTTTTATTGATGGGCCAGGAGGGACTGGAAAGACTTTTGTTGAAAACCTATGGCTCGCCAGGGTATGTTCAGCGGGGAAAATTGCGCTGGCAGTGGCCTCTTCCGGTATTGCCGCTATTCTGCTGGAAGGTGGACGAACGGCCCATACTCGCTTCCGGATCCCATTGGACATTGAAGCTGATTCCGTCTGCGGTGTTACGGCTCAAAGTGATCACGGTCGACTTTGCCGAGAGGCAGAATTGATAATTGGGATGAAGTGGGAATGTGTCATGGATGGTGCTTTGAAGCAGTTGACCGGATGCTGAGAGATATGCGTGAGGTGGGTGCGCCTTTCGGTGAAGTTATTTTGGTTCTTGGTGGTAAGTACATCAAGTCAAAGAGTTCATGTCTGATAAATAATTAGGTGACATGTGACAATGCCTCTCAGTCATCCCCAAAGCTTCACGTGCACAGATTGTAGATGCATGTGTCATCAACAGTCCCTTTTGGCCAGCAGTTCGAGTCCTCCCTCTCACAGTAAATATGCGCCTGCTCCATCGTCCGGCCGAAATGAGTAGCCAAGACTTTGCGATTGCCTCTGGCTTTGCTGAATGGTTGTTGTTAGTTGGTAATGGCGCAACTGATAACCCAGAAGACTGTGGCCGTGGTCCATTGACTGTGAATGACCAAACAATGGTCCGGCGTTCCCATGGTCTGGACCCTCTCCTGACTGACATCTACCCTGGATTGAGCACCATAACACAAGATGTCGTCAACATAGTCAAGTTGAGGCAATACTTTCAAGACCATATGGTCCTTATGGCCTGGAATGTTGATGTTGACATGATAAACAATCAGTTTATTTGACAATTTGTCTCCGAACAGGAACGAATCTACCTTAACTGCTGACCGATTGATGGACGAGAATGTTCAACAAGGCTTCACAGTTGAATACCTTAATACTCTCAATATGATGGTCTCCCTCTGTATTGTCTTCATCTCAAAGTAGAAGCCCCTATCATCCTAATACGGAACCTCAATCCTTCAGCTAGGCTCTGTAATGGTACATGGCTGATCATCACCCAGCTGCTCTTGCATGTCATTGAGGCTACCATCATTACAGGCACATTCACAAGCACCTTAGTCCTTATCCCACGCATTGCATTGGATAGCAGGGTCACTAATTCATTCCTGTTTACCTTACAGCAGTTTCAATTCCCTGTCAAACTGGCTTTCTATCTCACCATCAACGAGTCACAAGGCCAGTCGGTGGAGACTGCTGTATTGTATTTGGACACACCAGTTTTGCACAGGGACAACTTTATGTAGGACTTTCTAGAGTTTCAAATGCTAAGAATCTTCCGGAAAATATAGTGTACAGAGAAGTTTTGAATTTTTACAATTGGATATATGTAGCCCTATCATGAACCCTATCATGAAATCATATAGATTCATACCAAACCGATTACCATATGGTGAGTCAGTGCTCACCGAAGGCAAGGCTCTACGTAGTGGCTGCCAGAGGCTGGGGTCCAAGGGGCGAAGCCCCTGCCTGGCGGGGGGATGCCCGAGGGACGAGGGCACTGATACGCTTGTCTCCAACAATGATGCAAGGGTGGGGAGTGCTGTTAGGAAGGTGGCAAATTATGGAGCTGGTGGATGGACTGAGGAAGATCAAGGAGAGATTGATGAGTGAAGGACAGAGTGAAGGCTGCACAGAGAGTTTCAAAGTTAAAGATGCTGTTGGCACTGGGGGAGGAGGAAGGAGCATCATCCTGTCATTTTGGTGTGTATTTGAAAGTCTTTCTGTACTGAGTAGCGGTTGTTGAAAGTTGTAACTGAGATCCTGCTTTTATTTATTTGGACTTACGAATTAAATACATCCACAATCAACTTCTTTAATGATCCTCAAATTGGAATACCCAGTTGCAAAATGTGACATTATTCTGCATGCATAGGCAAAATGAACTACCTAAACGGAGGATGCTGTGACCTTCAAGTGTGAGCGATTGTATGAAGTTACGAGGCACTGCAACAATTCTAATGCCTGCATAGCCACTTACTATTAAGGAGTATATCTTGCCCTAAACCTTGACTTGATGTCAATCCGAGAATCTCAATAGCTATGCTATAATATACCCCAGTTCACAACATTGTCTTCCAAATGATATTGAGAGATCATAATGACATTGGTAATAGTTTTTTACATTGTTATTTCGCTTGTTTAGCTTCAGAAATTTCAGAAATATTGAACATAGAATTCTCCTAGAACATGTTCATCACTCCAGATTGCAATTGGGCTGTCCACGAGGGCCACTTTTATGGTGGTGACCAAAGCGGCGCAAATCAGTGTTTGCCGTTCGTGGTCAGGAACCCTCTTTCCAAGTGTACTATACCAGCATAGGTAAAGCATACCTAGTAAAATACCGTACATAACTGCTTTACGTCGTGTAGCATGTGACCTTTGCACGAGTTAATTGCCACTTGCAGTTAGTCATAATATTCTTAGTTAGATAGGTAATAAAGAGTAGACAATGTATGTTTTATCGATGGAATCAAGTAAAAAAGGTGTAATAAAGGTCTCAATCATCAAATAATGTCAAGTCCACTTGAGTAGAAGCATTTCCTTCGTCATCTTTCACCTTTGCTAGCTGTTCCATAGTCCACTGGTCAAACAGCTCCTCCTTCTCCTCAAGTCTCTTACTACCCAACTGCTCAAATGCCTCTCCCACCTCGGGCATTCCCATGAACAAGTCTCGAAGGCTCACCTTGAACGAGCTACTTTCTCCATTTGGATAATGGTACATCTTCTCCTTGGTTAGTCCTTCGTAAAGCTTCTGAAACCAGCCTCTGGTAAGTCATCATTACCAGTAATCTCTCCAACACCATCAATGAACCCATTTCCATCATCCTGACTCACCAATTGCTCGAGAACTGAATCGAAAGTTCCAAAGTTCTGCTGGTTCCCTGGATCGCTTCTTAATATGTAGGTTTGCCTTCTCTTCTTCCCCAATACGGATCGAGAGACGGGTCAACTTTGCATTCTTTTAAGTACTGAGCCTGTGGTGTCGCTCTGGTTTGAGGTGTCCCATTTTAAAGAAGATGTGCTCTAAGAAACCGGCGTTGGGAACAATTGAGAGGATGCGTATGGCAAACCATGTCAATGGCTGTCAACAAGATTCCAAAAGGTAAGAGGATCGAGCATTGCGGCGTTGGGTGGGTTTTGAGCCTTCTTTTTGGTGAACCATTCCATTATTTGAGGACTGAAGTCCCCTTTCTGGGCTAGGTAGGCAGTCATGGAAGTCTTGAACATGTCATGGTTAGTTTCGATCCAGTTAGGGAAGATTCTGCATGCAACTTGTTCCAATTGAAAAAGGAGAGACATGAATGAGATGCCACATTGAGAGGAGAAAGCTTCTGTACAGAAAGTAGGATCCTGAATGACAGCAAAGATGAAGATAAGTGCCAGGGTTCGAGCCCCTGATATATCTTAAGTACAGACCAAGATGGGTGTAAACACCCATCATTAGCTCTTTTAGTTCAATTGGTTAGCTGTTGGTCTGTAGCCTTCCTGATAATAGGTTGATCAGCATGGTTCTAACATTTTTCAAGGCTTTTAAGCAGAACTTTGTAAGTGTTGGAGGCACAGAATTCCACATATCCACAATGAGTAAAGAGACGTCCTAGCATGAGAAAGATGGTGTAAAGATGAGAGGAGCCTCCTTGAGCAACTTTTGCAGCAATTGCTACAGGACACAGTTGATCTTGGATAAGCTCGACTTTATTCCAAAAGCTCAGATTTTCTATCTCCATGAAGAGCTTCTCCACATTTAATCTCACTATTCCGTAACCTGCAAGCTTGACGAGATCATCTATCTTCTCCCAAACCAGAGAACCAAAACATCGATGTAAGCATAGTAGCCGATTCAGGCAAAGGAAGTGAGTTGTCCACCTTGTGATGACAGCAAGAAGGAAAATGACACGCTTTGGTCACTGGATATTTGCTTTTGTCGCAGCCACTTGAGAGCTTCATTGTGATTGTTGAACCAAGTCGATATAGAAATGGAGGTTTTGATAATGTCTAAACTTGTGGATCCACTTTCAGAAAATCTCTGACAATCAAGTTAATCTATAATGTCCTTAAACTGTCATTTCAGAACACTGACAAAGAGTGAAACCAACCTGATGAGTCCAGGAGAAAAATGAGAGAATGTTGGGCAATGTAGACAGGAGACTCTTTCTACACTACATTCTCCACCATCATCTGTCACAAAATAACTCACTCTCCCTCCATATTCCTCACTTTGCACCTTCTTTACTTGGCCTAGAAAATGGACTATGAGAGTATCCGCATCCTTAGCCTGACCTGTTGTGTCGATAATGTCTTGGATATGTCACCAGTGCTCTCCTCCATCCATCACATAGCTTGATGTGAATGCTGTCATCTGAGTCTTGCCAGTCGACCAACCATCTTCACTAATCCCAACCCATTGATGATCCGCATTTGCAAGCGCATTCTTCTGCTTCATTTCTTCATTGTTGGTCCCTCGATTCAAAATAGCACCTCCAAGAGTTTTTGCAGAAGGGAAATGCTCATCAACTGAAGGTCTCAGCATGGTGAAGCACTTGTGGACTGCTGCATTTTCGATCCATTGGAAGGGAAGTCCTGCAGAAGCTGTTGCTTGGCAGAGTTGCTCCTTCCAGTCTTCAGCTTCTTTGCTTGACAAAAGCATGGAGGGGGCCGCAAAGACAGGGAGCTTAGTCTGAGAAGAGTGCATGGAGGAAGCACCAGGAGGAGCAGGAGGAGGCAGATGAGTACGAGGAGGGGAAGGCTGTGATGCGATGCCTCGACAACGACTTAATCATGGAGCAGACTTTGCCACATTACATCATCTTCTTTAGTGTGTAGTAGTAGAAGATAAGGACAAAACTCACCTGATACTTGGAATTTGCCTTTGTCCTAATCTCATCTGATATATCTAAGTCATATTTACAAAGCTCAGCATCAACGTTTTTGCAGTCATGCAGATGGTTTGCCATCTTGCTAAAGTCGTGAGTCCAAATCCCAGTCCCACTTCTTGAGCTGCCTGATGATTCTGCTCTGCCACCGTTTTATTACGGTATCTCTTTAGCTCCTCTTCATTCCCTGGGGCTGAGAGACGGTTCTCGATTTCCACCTTCTTCACTGACAAGCATCCAAGGCAATGGAGTCTCTCATTATTAGCGGCTTGCCTTGGAATCTTGTAGAAGTAATCGTGCAGAGGTTTCTATGGGCAGCAGTTCGCTTGGGAGACATTTTTGGCAGCTTGTTTGCACCGAAAAAGAAAGAAGGAAGTGACGAACTTTTCTTGCAGAAACTCGGAACCTTATGATCCTTTGCCTGGTAAAACAGCCCGGTCCCTTCCCTGACTAGTACCGTACTGGTAAAGTAAAGCGTAAAGTATAGTAAGGTAAAGCAGTACTGGCGACCACTGGCGCAAATCCCCTAAAATTGAGGCGCAAAAACCTATGGGGGACTAGTTTGCCGTGAAACTGGCTAGTACATCATCCCAACCATCCACGCTGCCCCAGGTGAGCTAATTTCCTCCCACAAACCACTTGGCTTTTGCTACATGTGCTTCTCAATATAATTGTTCTCGATTTCAGTTTCAGAGACTATAAGCACTATGTATCCGTTTATGCAGTGCTCAGGTACTTCTCAAATTTCTCGGGCTTCCACTCTGGCCAGACCTTAACAGCATTTATACGGTCCGAAGAATCGTTCGGCCCCAAATCGAAAGTCGTCGTCCCACAACCCTCATCAACCTGCCAAGGATTGTTATTCAAACTGATGGTGTTGAAGAAAGAATAACGAACATATCTTTGAAAGAAGTTGATGAATCCCGGAAAATCCGGTGTAAGAGGAAGGTCGTCCTTTTGAACGTGGACGATTTCACCTCCATACTTATTCTTCAGCAAGTCCTGTCGGAGAATGTATTGGCTAACGATATGAGCAATACGGAGTGAAGGAAAGCGTACCGCAATCTGTTTGACGTTGAGGCGATCTCCTTCCAACCTCCACGTAGAGTTGTAAAGCTGTTGCTCTGGCAACGTGGTCAACGACCAAGCGAGGAAGCGACCGACATCTGCAGAAGAGGTGATGCTGACGTGGCCATTTCCTTCGTTCAAGATCCTTACTTTCTCCATTCCAAAGATCCTGTCGGAATTAGAATCAGCGTGCCATTATCCGTCATTGTGCGGCAATTGAAAGAAGAGGACTCACAAATGCACATGCTCCGAAAAGAGTCCGTTGTTATAGACTGCAGTGGGGAGCACTTCCGCCTCCGCCAGCTTTTGAATGCGGAGTTTGTCCGCCAGAGGGGTGTTTTCTGTGGACTCAAACAGTCAGTGCTTCCATTTCCAACCGAAATGAGTTTGAGAGCAAATAACCTTTGGGGATTGCACCATATTCCAGGGGACGAAAAGTTTGATTCCCTCCTTCTTTGCTGCCTTGACCAAAGGTTCCTGGGACAGCAGAGTCCCATGATTTCCGCCGAACGTGCTGATCAGAACTTCGATCCCCTTGCCCTGAAGAGCAGCGGCAATTGTGTCCCGCGAAGTGTAGTCTACTTTAACAACGATGACATTCGGATGAAAGGGAATCTCAGGTTTGTCCTGGCGAGTGAGGATGTATATTTTTGGGACCGTCGGAAGGTCGAGAAACTGCAGTTACCCACGTCAGCAAGTCGACAAATATTTCAGGACGGAGGATAAGCTTACGCTTTGCAAGAAAGTCTTGGAGGTTACTCCAGAGATTCCAGCGATGGCGAAAACTTTGAAGGTCATGTTTTGGATGTTATTCTTTGAGACTGAAGCCAAGTGAAATGCGTTGTATGCTCGAGTGATGCTACTTCGACATCCTTCCATCCTCTTTTAAAGCCCTCCATTGGAGGTGTCTCCATGACTCCCCTTGGCACCGTTCCTTGAGAAGCTGGAGGCGCTAAGTGATACTTAATGATGAAAAGAGCAGCAGGGCGAATGCTCCGGTGGATCAGGCAGGCAGCCTACTGATTCTGTTCCTACCAGGCCACTTGCATGTGTGGCAGAACAGGGATCTACAGCACTGTTCGCGGGCAGAGAAGCACGGGAGACGGAACAAGAGCCCGTCTTAGATCAACAGCACAACTTCATGAAGCACAGGAGGATGCAATGATGTCCACTCTTGCCGCTGCATTGGGTCTTCCCAATATCCCACCACCTTCTCTTCCACTTCCCCACATCTCTCTCCCGACGCACTCCCATCCTCATCAACAAACGCGAACCCTAGGCCCGACGGACCATCATTCCCTCACCCACCTGACACACAACCCTCTCGACCTCGCCTACTCCTCTTCTCTCCCACAAGTGTGTCAGTGCCCTCGTCCCTCGGGCATCCCCCCCCGCCAGGGGCTTCGCCCCTTGGACCCCAGCCTCCGGCGGCCACTGCCTGGAGCTCTTGCCTCTGGCAGCCACTGCGTGAGGCCTCGCCTTCGGCGAGCACAGACTCACCATATGTACTCTACTGTCTTCAAAAAACAATGAAAGCTGAGTGGTCTCCTCGTACCTCGGAGAACCACTTCAGCTTTTGACTATACTGTTAGGAACATGCTGAGAGATGATCAGTGATTGAGTACTTGTAACACTTCCTTGTAAACTACATTATCTGTTTGCTTGTTTTCTTCTCCTTGCTTTGTTTTGACCAATACTCATAAATTGTTTGCATTTGAAACCTGTGAAAGACCAACATAAAGCTGTCCATGAGAGAAAGGAGAAGACTCTAAGTACAAACCCACTTGTCCAACAGATTGTCCTTGCACTTTATTCAGAGTTAAGGCAAACGCTAAGCGCACAGGGAATTGAAAGCGCCGGAATTGAAAAGGAAGCTGGTTTGATACTGCACTGTCAATGCCAATTCGAGGAATGAGAACTGATTCGCCACTATGTGTACCTGTAATGATGGTTGCTTCGATGACTCGTCAGAGAAGCTGAGTGACAATGAGCCGCGTGCCGTTGCACAGGCCAGCAGATGGATTGAGATTTCGCAGAAGAATGATGGGTACACCGGTCTTGAGGTGTAAACAATGCAAAGGGAATCCAGAGATCTCCAGGGTATTCAGGTACTCGACAGAGAAGCGATTTCTGAGATCTCCCTCATCATCTATAATTTGATCTGTACTATAATATACCCGATCTCCTATGGATTCGAGCCACTGAATCAAGTGATCGTTGATGCCATCCACATGATGTGGGCATGTGGTAGACCTATCTTCTGACATTCAATGACCCAGACATATCTGATAACCCTTCCAAAAATCTGTCGTACCACTAAATCCTTGATGTACTCCAGAGCCTTCAGTCAAAAAACCCTTGAAACCAAATCTGGTCGATCCTCTGGTTTTTGTCCTGGTAGGATGGCTTCCGTGATCTCTGCCCAGTGTGGGTTGCAAGTGAAGGTTGTAAAGATATTTGGGGGTCCTTTGGCACCAACTATAGTCATTGCATCCTGGAACAGCTGATTCATTGAACGTGGACTGCCAGTGAAACTTGATGGTAATATAGTCCGCCTCCCGATATCTTCTAAAGAATAGCCTTCTGCAAGGGCATCCGTAAGACCTTGATACACCTCGGCTCGAAGAATAGACTTGATTGAACAGCAGATAGCGGAGTCGATTCGCCTCAATTTGAGCATAAGCATCGACTACCAATTCTTGCAGTAGCCGACCACCGTAGAGAGGGAGTGAGAATATATCATTTCATTGATGCAACATGTAAGAATAGAACTCCATTTGGCTGACACGTTGTCGAACCCCAGAATTACCAACTTGCATGCCGTCATCATTGAAGTGCTCTCGCTCGCGAGGAGGAAGATCTGCAGGCAGGTGGTCTCGATACGGAATCTGCGGATGCCATCCTTGGTCCCCATTTGGAAACAGAAGAGGAAAATGAAGTGGAAGATAATTTGAGTTGAGCTCATTCACATGCCGTAAGTTGCTACCGGTCCTGGTTGCCCTGAGCTAGATGACAATATCTCTGGCCACTCCATATTCTTCTCTGTTACCGTCTCCTACCTCACTACAGCAACTTCACTGGCTACAGGAATGTTGTAGCGTGTTGGGTCCCTATCTCGTGGGGCGATGTGCAAAGATGTAGTGTTGTAGTGGGATCCTGTTCCATTCTTTCTTTTGCAAATTTGTAGATCCTGGGATATGGGTTGACACGGAAGAGCATAGCCTGAAGGTCTTCAAGCGTCCTACGATTCAGTGATATTGAAGTGTTGCCAACTCTTCGTCCAGTCTGTACAGCTGAATCTGTAATGTAGACCTGTGCAAATGTTTCACACCCTTCTTGTTGTGGTAAAAGAGTGCCAATAAGGTGGCACAGCTCTCCCTGAATTTTGAAGGAGTAGGGACCATGTCCAGGAATTGATACCTGGCGGACACCTAAGGATGTAAATGCAAAAGCATTATTGAATATCCTGATATGCTCTCGAAATGCCGTTGACTCTATAATGCTTGTTCCTCTCAGATATGTATATGCAAAAAAATTGAATAGAAATACTTACCTGTTGTATTGTCATGTGTAAAAAGCTTTCATAGCTCTTCAGGTGGAGGCGGAGGAACAGGTAGCAGCACCTTGCTGTAGAGACAGCACAATGCAAACTTTGGATTTCATTGTGGGCTGTTAACGATCTTCTCTTCCATCCAATGAAAGGCTTTGCAATGTCTACAAAGTAATCCCCAAGTAGAGAGGTGGTGTGCCTCAAGATCCATATCAGGTGAGTAGTTGAATGCAGGATAGTGATGTTGCCTTATTTCGCCTCGCAACAACGGGATTAATGCCCTATCCTCATCACTGTCCACACCATCAGGATCAGGAGAGGATGGGTATGATCAGGTTTCTTCTTCACTGTACTCCTCAGCGGAGGATGAATGCTGTCCAATGTCGTCGAGCTGGTTGTGATGATATAGATAGTGAAGAGCTTCGACGGTGCCGCTGACACTGACGTGGAGCCCTAGTTGATCTTGTCTCATGTTGAGATGGAGTAGGTGGAGTAGGATTAAAACGTGCAGGGCGTTGCCTCTCTCTTACAGGTCGACCCTGGTATAGTGGCGCCTCCTGCTGCAGACATTGATGCCGTTTGGATCGATACTCTCGATTTCTTGTTTGATTTCTCTGAATTGCACATGGCATGAGAGTGTAGCTTGCTGCACATAACAAAATGATATGAGTGAAGAATATATAAGCCAGAGTCCACACACCTATGCTTTTTTTGCTTGATTTGATTTGATGCTAACAGGCTGAGGGATACTATGGTAGACTGTTAGGAAGCATATTTGTGGTGAAAGAAACTGTTTCACTTGTATGAATGCTTGCTCACTTTCCCTCATAGTTGGCAAACAACAGTTTTTGGTGCATGACATGAGAAGTCTCAGAAAGCTCTGAAGAAATTAGAAATTGCGGTCACGCAGTTTGCATACAATAGGATTTGGGAGTGACAAATGTGACATGCCTGAGAATCGAACCCACACCAACACCAATCAGCCAAAACTCAACTACCCAACCATACACCAACTACACCATCGCGCACACTCTGTACCTTGCTACTACCTTATTTGAGTAGGTAAGGAAATTTTTGTCAAAGTGCCGAAGTCGGTCACTTGACTCAGTCATGGAAGACAACTATTTTTTGTCCTTTAAATAAGCTTTATTGTATACGGTTGGAAAGGCGCTGACACGCGTATTCTGGTGGTATGCTCAGAATTTTTAGGGGGTTGTTGTGGACCAAGAAGTCACATGAGTCAGTTGGGGAAAACAATTTTTTTTTCGTCTTTCAAATGGGCTTTGCTGTATACGGTTCGAAGGGCGCCGACACGCGTATTCTTGCTGTATGCTCAGAATTTTGAAAGGACTGTTGTGGGTGGTGACATAAGGGCTCAAAAGTACATGTGTGAGTCATGGTCAAAACCCGTCGTGCTTTATATATAAGGATTTCCACAATGGAACACCCCAACCCGCTCGCGCAACCAAAATGCGTCAAAGGCAACGAGCAACCTCTTCAATTCCCTCAACTTGGACGATGCGTTCAAATTTAAGGACCTGGATGAGTTCTTGGATGAAGCGAGGAGATTCTATAACAAGGCGATGGAAGCGGCGGCCAGTGGACAGATCGAACGACCACTTGGTGGAGGAGTGGAAGGTGTTGGAGTAGGAGTTGGTGCAGCGAACGTAGGCGTTGAGAGTGAGGCGATGGAGATGGAGCTCGAGATGTTCCCTCACTCCCACACAGGGACGGATCATCCCTTCGCAGGCTCTTCCGCCCTGTCCTCTCACTCACGATCACAGTCACAATCCCAACCCCAACCTCAAGCAGCTCAGCTCAAGCCGTTCGAAATGGATCTCACTTCTCCCTTCAAGCCGATGGACGTCCCTCTTCCTGTATCTTCCTTCTCTTCCCCTGGTACCTCAATCCCTCGCCGGGAACCGCGGACCATGTCTCAACCCAGCTCCCCGTACATGTATCCAAATCCTTTAGATCTCTATCAGAGCCTAAATGGACTGACGGGTGTCAGCACCAACACAGTGCGGGAGAAGGAAAGAGTGGCGAAAAGCCACCCATCCACCCCCGTGCCCAATCAACTGCACCTGTTTGATCTCTTTGCTACCACTTCGTCTGGAGAGATTGGAGCTCTTGATCCATTGGTGGTGGAAAATGAACGGCTTAGGTTTGATGGAGGGAGAGGAGGAGGAGAATGGGAGGATAAAGGAAAGACGCGAAGTCATCCAACCACTCCCGTCCCTTATCCTCCTTCCTTACCTTTTGCCACTCCAGCGACCGCGTCGTCATACGATCCCATATTGTTCGCTTCGACCTCGACGGCGCCGTCCAATTACTCCGAACCTCGCGGTAGGCCTACGCACAACCGACACCTCTCCCTCTCCACGCCTTCCACTCCACCACCAGTACATCGTTCCTCCTCCCTTCCTCCGCCAACATCTTTCCTATTAGACTCCGAATACCCCTTCTCCCGAGCGGCCTGGAGCAGGGACGACCTCGATTCCGAGCTCATGAGCAGTCTATACCCTACCGACGACAGTTCGTTTGGGATGCTGAGTTCAGAAACTAGCACAGGCATTCCTGAGAGCAGTGAGAGCCTGGGGTTCGATTGGGAGAATTTGTCCATCGAGCCGAATGTGAGCGCTATAGGAGATGAGCAGGCAGACGAATGGTTGTGGGGGAGAAACGTGAGGAGAGAGAGAGGAAAAGCGAAGAGTAACTCCATCTCCGGCTTCCCCATCCCGTCATCTGCTTCTATGTCCCTCATGAATATGGAACTGGGACCTGGAATGATGATGGGAGAGGGAAAGAAACGGAAACGCGCTTTCTCGAGCGATAAGGGATATGTCGGCGCTTTGGATCGAGCTGGCATGTTTGGGAATTTCCCTCCCATCTCATCATCAGGGGCCATAGTTGGACTTGCCGCCAGGGGAAGATCCTATAGCGATTGTGAGACAGGAAGATCCGTCATGCCTCTTGAGCGAATCGAATCTCAACGGCAACCACAACTACTACAACACCAATCCAATCCGAATTTATTCCAATTCCCTCGACCCTCTGTTCCTCTCCCGTCCATGTCCAAGCAACCATCTCTGCTAGATCTTCGTGCTGAAGCTTCAACCTCAAGCTCTACGTTACCCCTCTCGACGTCCATTTCCGGCCTTTCGCTGCGGCAGGCGGATGCGGAGGAGGAGGAGGAAGAGGTGGAGGATGGAGGACCGAAAGGCGCGAAGAAGAAGAAGGTTAATCCTCCGCTCCACTGCACTTTTGCGGGTTGCAGCAAAGTCTTCACACGCTCAGGAGACCTGAAACGGCACATGAGGTCGCATACGGGCGAGAAGCCGTTCAAGTGTACCGTTACAGGATGCGACAAAGCGTTCATGCAGGTCAGTCCCTCAATCTCATTTCCGCTTTCTTTCCACCGAAGTAACCCATGCGATGTTGTGATAAAGCGGTCGGCACTCACGGTGCACCATCGCACGCATACGGGGGAGAAACCACATTTATGTGACTGGCCAGGATGCAAGAGTAGCTTTTCGGACTCTTCGTCCCTAGCCCGACATCGGAACACGCACTCGGGAGAGAAGAAACATGTGTGCAAGATCGACGATTGCGGAAAGACGTTCACGAGGAACTCTACCCTTGTACGACATATCAAGACGTTGCACAAAGAAAAGAGGTTCGTACTTCCTCTCTCTCTGTCCATTTCGCTCACTGTTTCGCACATAGCGCCGTTGGCGTGACTGTTGACACGAATCCTCCCGACCAACCAGTGCCTTCATCCTCAACCCCATCGATGGATACACCGAAGTGCATACCGTCGCAACTTGCTGCCCCTACGACAAGCACAAATGTGCCCAATATTTCTGCTCCTGTGCCGAATTCGAAGGACACAAGTGGCATTCAAGTGATGGCAATCCCGGTGGCTGCCATGAGCCAACTCTCCGACTCGAATGGCAACAATGCCACCACCGTAGCATCTTCTTCTTAGCCGTCCTCCTCCTTACCTGCCTCGCATTAGTCGTCTTCGACTTTCGGTTTGTTCTATCCTTTTTCTATCAAGTTTTGTTTCAGGAACAATGCATTTCGTAATCAGTCGCAATTGATATCTGCTCATCTCCCTATTTGGCTGTTTTATGAATGTCTGCATGTCCGTTATTTCAAGGTTCAATATTCGATATTGTGGTGGAATGGAATGCAAATCAACATCATTTTGAAAGGGATTTATTCCTTTCCTCATTCCTAGTTCCCAACATTACTTCATCCTCTTGAAGACCTCAAAAGTTCCGGTTCCGTTTCTGTCTGACCATCTCATTCCACCCACTGCCCATTCTTCTTGTGCCATTCTTCGATGCTTGCGCCGGGTCCGTAATCTTCGTACGTTTTCGAATCTATCCAACCGATGTGAGCATTTGAACCACTTCCAACAGCAGGGAAGAAGCCAAGGAAGGACACTCACTAGGAATTGTAGGCACACAGGAAGGACAATGTGGTTCGCATTTCAAGATCACCTTGAATTCGCCCGCTGGTACTTCTGGCAGTTTGGGGGAGACGATGCTGTTGAATGGACAGCATCAGCGTTGTTAGAGAGCTGTCTGAGTGGAGCGAAACTTACGAGGCTGCCAAAGGATAGACTGGGAAGCACATCGATCACGTTTCTGGAGGTATAGAGGAGGAAGGAAAGATGTGCGCACCCCATGCGTCCCAGCTGGGATCATGCAGCCAAAGCATGGAAGAGCAGTTGGAGCAGAAGTTGCGCGTGCTGTTCACCTTTTTGCCATCTTTGTGTGCAACATATTTGCTACCCACACATCATCAGCAAGAGAGTTGAAGGTACCATTTGCCAAAACATGACCTGGGAATGGAAGAGGACGAACCTGATCTTGTCTTCTCCTTTCGTGACCTTCAAAGTATTGGTGTTAGCCTTCACATTCGTAGAGGACATCGAGGTCAGATGTATGTTGTAGATGGTAAACTAGACTGGGGCGGACCATAATGTTCACGTTGCCCATGAACCCTCCAGTCATTCGACAAATGGAGCAGGAACACATCTGATACGGAACAGGCGTGTTTGATTCGACGGTGTAGTTCACCTCTGTAGAATCATCAGCGCTCTAAACGGTTGTGATTGAAGGAGAGAGTAGACAGACCACCGCAATGACATGATCCATGCAAAGTAACAGGCATCTCTTTTAATAATTTGGTAACTCTGAGAAGGCGAAACTGGCGATGATTTGTAAGAGTTAGATGACCTCCCTTTTATGTGTGGAGATCGTTGGATGAAGTCAGTCATCATAACGGCAGTCGCGGAATGAAAACATGTCATTAGGCGAGTCTCGAAATAGTAATTCTTTCTGCAATTCACCTTGACTGTTATTCACTTGACTCTTTCGGCATCGCTAGGCGAAGTATGTCAGCAGGATGACAAAGGTTGGAACGGAATCCGGAATCTGTCGCCAACCCCCAAGTCAGAGTCAGCCCCGTTTGATCGAATCCCCTTGATTTCTGTAATCGACATAGAAAAGTCTCCCAGCTTTTTGGAATTGTGTCTGGGTTTGCGTCGTCAGTTTCCTAGACGTCTTGTCATCGACCTTGAAATTGAGCGGGTTCGATTTTTGGACCCGTCGTGTGCTGTCAGGCTCCGCAGAGACGTGTTCCATCGAGAATAGAATGTGACGTATAGTTAGTCAGCATCCCGGGATCAACAGCATGGGGGATCGTCGGTTCCACAGCAAGTCGGAGCGCTTGTTGCTGTTGATCAGAGAACGGAGAGATTGGGGTAAGTGGCCGAAAGTACATTTGGTGTGCCGTCTGAACTCCAAAATTGATCAGCAAAGACATGAATAACTCGCTTCCAAATTCAACATGGGGCTGCTTAACGTTCATACATCTGAGGTCGCGCTTGGCCACAGGCTCTGAAAGAGGTGTGTGCAATCGCGTTAATTTAACTACCACGAGACTGGAAAACCGTCGGTTGAGCAAACAATCAATGGCTGTAGGCTCATCCCAACCATCCAACTCCAACTGCTTGATGGTTTCGAGATGAGCCAGCTCCAACAGTGGCACACGCTCTTCCTTAACCCACAGGATGTGCGAGGCATAGATGGGAGACAGCCTGGTTTGGGGTTATATCTGAAATCAATGCATGCAGGGAAATGTAGTTCGTGTCCGAATAGCCATATTTGATGGTGAACCAACGTCGTTGAAAGACTTTAAAGTGCTTCAGATAAGTTACTTTTTCTTGCGCTGTGCTGGGTTCCGGTGATAGTGCCATCAGTCGCACCTGCCATAGCTTGTACACTCATCCATACTTCCGGAACTGGTTTTGCCAGAGATCACATGTTGAATTTCTGTCCTCTTGTGCCAGGAGATAATCAAAAATGAGGTCCAACAGCTCAATGGGCAATGCAAGAATGGATGAAGCAGTCAGAACTAGGTGTTGTTGCTGAGTTGGAGGAGGTTCGTTTGCCTTTGGAAGAACAGGCTGAAGGGGTGGAGGAGGATGTTGTCCTTGCACCTGAACCTGCTTGTTGTGCAGCAACCACAAGTTTCCTCCTACGGCAGAAGAAGATCCTGGATGTGGCACTTTGGTGATTGCGTTGAGCCAAAGCTCCTCAAAAGGGTTTAGCACGTTTGTGTACTGAGTCTTGACGTGATTGACGGTTTGCATGGAGCGTTGAGGATCGGAAGGATTGATCTGGAAGCCCACTGCCTGCGCAACCGTTGGCCACTGATTCTTCTGCGTTGTAGAGAGGGAACCACCGTGCGTTAGGACCGCCTGGAACAAACGGAGGAGATCAATCCTCTTCCCATCGATGAAGAAGTCTCCCGTGATGGGAGTATTCCTATGCTTCATCAAGTCTTGAATGGCCCACCGAAATGTGTCTGGACGCAGCTGGGTCTGAACGAGCTTCGTTGGAATCTCGGGCTGAGTGTTAGATGCTCCTGTGCGGCAGGAGGCAGGTCAAAGTTTGATTGTTGTTCGTTCCACCAAAATAATTCATCTCGCTGCCGTAAGCAGGAGTAATTTCCTGTACATGCAGAAAAGGAAAAGTTGGTAAAGATTCAGAACCGATCAATACTAAACATTCCTTTGCTCATGGTAGCAGACCCGTCGCCCCCTCCATTCATCCCTCCTCCTCCCAAACCCAGACCCAAATTCGAGCTTGAGCTCGGCGTTGGCGTCTTCCTCAAGCTCTGGTTCAAGAAATTGCTGAAAGGATCGTTGTTATTCCCATTCGAACTCGATCCGGGCAGAAGGTCCAACAGAAGGCACTCAGAGTCCGAGTCCCTCGAGCGCGCTGTTCGCGATGCGGTGGGGCATGGAGGAGGATGCGGAGGAGGCGCCTTTGGTGTGGCTGAGAGCAGAATGGGGCGGAAGCATAGAGTTGACGAGTTGGTCGAAGGAGTTTAAGGAGCCTGAGGAGGGGGAAAGGAGGGTTGTGGATGGAGGTGTGTGGTTTGAGGGGAATGGACGGGTGGGATGGGGAGACAAGTGGCGTGCTGGAGACGAACCATGTGAAGTGGACACTCGATTGCTGCATCCAATCAAGTCAGGTCAGATCGTCCATGTAGCGTTTAAACGACTCACGATTTATCCCCTCAAGCTCCGGCCACATCTTTTCTCGAACACCCCTTCCCCGTTCCTGCGCACGGGACAAATTTATCGATACCAGTGATCCAGTAACATTTTACCCCTTCCGAGTGGCACCTGGAACACGTCAAATTGTTCGGATCGGGAGATTTGGCCGTCGACAAGGAGGAGGAAGAGGCATGAGGACCTCCTGAGCACGATGCTCCAGTTGAAGATCTGAGGGGCAAATCGAGGGAGGTGGAAGACCTCTTTATCGGATCAGAGGGCTAGCTGGGTGATAGATGGGACGGCATAGGATTAGTGGACGTCGAGGGACCAGGTCCGGTGAGTGAAGGGATGGAGGATAAACCAGGTGGAGATTGGGAAGAACCTCCCGCTTTCAGCATCTCTTTCAGATCGAGGTTTGGACGGAGGGGGGTTTCTCATGTCCTGCTGTCATGCCTGACTTGGTTGTCCGCTCCCACTTCCACCTAAACCCATGCTCAAAGCCGAACCAGCGCTCGCTCCAGCTCCTCCTCCGAGACCGGACACTCCCAATCCCGCTAATCCACCCATGTCGAGCGTATGATTACTAGTTGAAGCCATAGGCGAGGCTCCCAAGCCCATCGACATCCCTCCAAGTCCCCCTCTTCCCCCACCACTACCACCAGCTGCGAGGTCAGGGAGGATGTTACCGAAGAGTGCGGAGGGTGGGGGGAGAGAACCAAAAGCCTTGAGCTCCACCGGCAGGTTTGCTTCGCCCTTCACTTCAGTTTCAGCGACACCATGCGAGACAATCAGGGAGGCTGTCCAGCTGACGATGTAGAGCACATCCTGTGGCGGCAAGGACGATCCCAGCGGTGGCGAACAGCCGCCTGGTGCTTTCCGGAATGTCGGGGTGGGAAGCCACAGAGGCTGCGACAGCTCCACAGGCAACAAAAAGTGCCAAGTAGCGCTTGACGGAGGTGACTGTTCTGGTGAAATTAGAGCGAGGACGAGGATGAGTTTCCATTAGTTGACTCTGTGAATAGACTTCGAGAATGAGTCGTCGTATTTTAGTCTCCAAGACTTCTACGAGGATCCCAGAAGTGAAGAAAAGGCATGATACGGATGATATGACCGTACCAGTGACAGCGAAGCCGCTCCTGACTTGGATGGGAAGGGTAGGATTCGCGGCGATGGAAGCGGCAAGAGCTGAGAACCCCAAGGAAGGATTCGAAGCCTTCCTCAACTCTCGCAACTGCCTCGTGAAGTAGGTTAACCGCAAATACATATCATAACGTCTTGAAGCATCGCGGTTCCGGGCCATCTTCCCAAAGCTGTCAAGTTGAACAGGCGGACGACGCTCCAGCAGTTCAGGTCGTAGTTCCGTCGAGAAAGTGAGACTGCGATGCACTAGATAATACCGTCCTTCCACGTCACGATCCAGATAGAACGTGTCTGTTGTATCTCCTCTTGCAACTAAGTCGTGGCTTGGGTCCTCACATACAGCTAGGAACGAAGACGCAAGGCGAAGATTCGCGCCCTCGAACTTCGTAGAAAGGACCCTGAGTTCAAACCGCACAAGAGGATAAGTGTAATCATCATATATTCGCGAGACTCCATGGGTTGCAGAACTCTCGCTCCCATCCTTGAAGCTGATGTTCCACAACGATTCCTGTGTCTGTGTCATGGAAGGATTGGTCGTGGAATGGTACGACAAAAACTCCTCCTTAGTCATTGCGTGTCCATCCCGTCCCAGACAAGCTAGCAAACTCACAGTGAGTGACGCTCGAAATTGATTGAAATGACATTTATAACATACACAAGGTATTTTCTGCAATATTCTGTGGTGTCAAGAAAGTTGGCGATGGAGGAGACCTGGTCAAGGCCGTCGAGCTAGAGGTGGCCGCAGATTTTTCCTCAGTTGTGACCTCTCTGGGATGTTGTGACGGTGGCATTGGGGATTGAAAGCGAATTGAGGGAATTATCTCCGCTTAACGGGGGTGTAACAAGGCTAGCCTCTCTGTCAACGTCTTTCCCCTTGCTGATGAGTGTTGAATTCACAAGCTCAACAAAGAATTACACCTACAAAGATGTGGCGAGGCCAAGGAGTTGGAGAGGGGAATAGTTGAGTTGATGGTGGTGAGGGAAAAAATAGAGGATGACGAAGGCCTTTCTTCCTTCGGCGGTGATCACATGAGCCGCACAGGAGTAACAGCAGGGGTGCATCATCAATGGAATTCAGATGAACTCCATCGCAATATTTTGGGGTGAGATTGGCCTAACAGGGATAGTGAGGAAAGCAAATAATGATGGATTGGACTGGAGTTCTCTGCGTACGGACAAGTGAATCACATTCAGGTCTCCGCTTCCGGCCACCTCCGTCCTGTAGCTGTTGTCAAGCCAAAACATTCGCTCCGGAGCCAGATTTTTCGGCTCCGGACGTCATTTCCGCCACTCGAAATTGTTCGAGTCCAGCCACTTTGTCAGGACCTTGTCGCTGCGCTGATGAGCATGAGGCTAGCCCTACCAGGTATGGCACTAGCCCGCGTAGGGTAGAGCTCGGACGATGGTTGGCGGAGCAGAGAACTGGTTCAGGATTGAGGGAGAGGAGGAATTTGGCGAGTACATCATTATATTACACCTCCACTCCACTGTTAACTTTACTTTTTCGAGCAGTTCCCCACCCTTATGTGTCCGCATTTCCGAATCCTACCGCAAGTGAATCGCACCTCATATCTCTCGCTGGTTATGACGGCTACATGCGACTTCACACACAACGTTGGATTCCGCAACTCATCGAGATGCCAAGCGTCGTCCTCTTCCTCGAATTCCCTAGTTTCTTCGAAATCCCTTCCAGTTCACACAGTATGTTGAGGAGTCCTTCGCTGCTCCTGCATTCCATCGCCGACATGTGCCCATCCCTGCCTGCGCGATGGAACAACTTCGAAAGCCCTCACTTCAGTAGATTCTCGCCGCCAAATATGACATTACTCCTCCAGATGTGGTATCTTACTGCGTTGTTGACGGATCCACCCCGGATAGAGCATCCATTTCTGTGAGAACATGACCTTGTTCTCACTATCTTATTTGATTGCTATCTAGATGCAGGTTCATTCCAAGTCAAGCCCCTCCTGTTTCCTATATGCAGCTGTGACCTTCCAAAGCTCCCTCATCCTGCTCCTGCTCTTATCCGCGCTGACAAACGCTCCATGGCGACAAAAGGAAGGTCAATCTTGCAGGTCACCCTATCAATAATTCGGCTCCTCCTGAGAGGCTGGACTGTGCCAGCATGGCGAACATGAGAAGAATACGATGCCTGGGTCTGGCCTGCCGACAGGGCCCTCCGGCAACTGATTGCGGAGGTTTGGCCAGCCTGAAAGGTGCGCCTCACCTCCCACTCAATCAAGGCGAGCTTTTACCTATCAGGCGAGGTGGCAGACCGTCCCAGCACTCGGTCGCGATATCGGAGTCTTCCCCACACCGTCCTCAACGCAGGAGAAGATTCTCAAGCTCAATGCCCTCTTGTTTCCTGGTAGCCATAGCCTTGTCTTTGACTCAGCAGCTGACAAAGTCTGCATTGGTCTTTAGGGGATACAAGCTGTGAGGACATGATGCGCTGCATGAAGGAGGTGACCAGTCATCTTAAAATTGACATGGTGACATCCTACGAGATTGGTGAATATCACATAAATGTATATTCTGCTTTGCAAGCAACAGGCTAATGAAAAAATCAAACTATTATTCAGAATGACCCCTGTCCAAATCAATTGCTAAAACTATGCGTTCATCTTTGATACCAAGCGTGCCAAAAGGTGGTGCAATGTGTGCATGATGTGATTTGACCTGGTTGAGTTTGATCATCTCCTTTCAGCTATTGATACCAAAGTAAAAAGCCTTTGCTTTGAGACCAGGAAAGTTAAGAAATGGGTCAAATGATAAAGGTCGTGCGCCGATGTTGGAATAAATGGAAACTTGAAGGAAAACCTCACATACCCAACCAATTTGTCCATCCTCCCTCCCGTGTTGAATGATATCAATAACTTCTCCCCATTCTTCTGCATCCCCTTTTCGGAATATTACTCCACTGTTGCCCTTGTGTTTTCCTCTTCGACTGATCATTCCCCCTTTGTACGAGATCTGTTGGAGATATCGGCCAAATGCACAAAAATGTTGCAGAGATCCTTCTGAGATAAGCGCTCAGAAAGCATCGTATGATGCTTTTGCTTCTTCCGCGCCCGCAACTCGCTGTTAATGAGCGTAAGAATTGAGTTGTAATCAGAGTCTTTGAGAAGTTTCGATTGCTTTTGAAAGCTGATAAGTTGATCATCTGACAGTACGAAAGTGCCGTCATTGAGTGACATTGACGACGTTCGAGAGCAGATGGTGCTCGGAAGAATGTGCTTCAGAGCGGAGTGCTTGATTGGCAGCTGTGGATCGTTTAAGAAAGCCTCCAATCGACCACGACGGCAAAATTCACGAAACATAGTGAGATTAAGCTCATCTATTCCCCCGTCATTGTGAGCCAAAATTGTTGCAAGTTGCCGGTTTGTGGTCCAGTCACCGACTGAGCGCATCTGGTTTTGTGGAATTTCATCCCGGGGCGATATAAACGTGTGAAGTTGGAAGATTCAAGTTCTGTGATCTAATGTGGGTTTTTGTGATGTGTCAATTCAGAAATGGCTCATCAGTGCCCTGAAGGAGATGTCTCCATTCTTGCAGTCCACACATAGCCACGAGCATCTCTTTGTCATAGGTGTCATAGTTCCTCCAGGCAGCATCGAGCGATTTTGATACGAAACTGAGAGGATGAAACTTGTCATCTGACTTCATTTGCGACAAAACGGTGCCTGTTGTGAACTTCAATGTGTCCATTTTGAGCAAAAATCATCCTGTTGGTTCAGGATGTGCCAAAATAGGCGCTGAAATCGTGAGCTGTTTTAACGAATGTGGCTGATCTACCCCTAGACCCAGGAAACCTCATTTTTTGTCAGTTCATATAAAGGTCGCACGATGTGACTGAATCTGTCGCAAAAGTGGTGGTAGAAGTGAGCGAAGCCGAAGCACATTTGGACCTCTTTCATGTTTCCTGATTCTGGCCAATCCATCACTTCTGTGACTTGTACTGGATCTGGTTTGATCCCTCTGCTGGAAATGATCAAACCTAGATATTCCACCTCATCTTGACACCAAACACATTTCGGCAAATTTACATAAAGTCCATTTTTGCGTGAAATTTGACAAACTTGTTGAATACGTTCCCAGTGTTCCTCTTCAGTCTCTGTCACAATCGGGATATCGTCAATGTATATGAAGATGAACACAGCAATGATCACCGTGCGAAAATAGAGTTCAGGAATGCCTGAAAAGTCGCTGGTGAGTTGCAGACTCCAAAATACGTTACCAACAGTTAGAAAAGTCCACAATTTGTGTGACGCATCGCTTGTGTTCGCTCAATCTTTGATGCTCAAATTGTTGAAACCTTTCCTCAGGTCAATCTTGCTGGGGAATTTCTCAGCAAAGACCATGGACAAGAGGTCAGCTTGGATGGGGAGTGATGTTTTGTCTTTGGCTGTGGCTTCATTCAACTTGTGATAGTCAAAAAGGGATGAAGTTCAGGTGAGTCCTTTTTGTGCATAAAAAAAATGGAAGTGCCATGTGCTCCTGTGCTGGGACGTATACGACCGGCGCTTAGTTCCACATCGATGAATTGGTTGAGCACCGCTTGTTCATCTCTCTTCAAGGGTAGACAGGACCAGTATGTGGTCAAGCTTCTGGTTTGAGGCTGATGGCATGGTCCCCAAGGTCACCGGAGAGGAAGTGAAGTTTTGCATTTTTCGTCGTCAAAAATGTCTGAAAGTCAGTGATTTGCGCTGGTATTTCAACAACATTTTTTGGTCCCATCGCTGCCACGTCTTTCGCTAGTTTCTGTGATTTCATCATGGCAGCTCGTATTGAAGCAGACAACGATGGAAATTGTTTGCATGTAGTAGACACATCAAACATGTTGCAACTGGTGGGGCAGCAAGAGAACTCAACTTTCCATAACACCCAGTTAATCTTTGGGTTGTGGTATCTTAACCAATCATGACCCAGAATCATCTCAACCGTCCCCAACTCTGCCACCACAAATTGCCAAACTTTGTGATGAGCGCAGCGGAAATGGGTAAATAAGCGACAGAATAGATGGAACCTCCCTGATTGAGAGATCTGTCGATATTATAAACAGGCACTGAGGAAGGGAGTTGAGTGACGGGTAGGTTGTATGCAGAAATGTTTTGGGAAATAAAGGAAGTGGTTGCCCTGCTGTCAACAAGTGCCGATGTAGCAATGTCAAGGATGGGAATTTGGATGATGAAACACAGTTCTGAGTTTCGTTTTCGAGCTGACAAGGGATACAGTTGTTGAACATGAGCGGGTTTTGTCATATATTTTTGCAACATCTGCACATCTTTGTCTCCAAAAGGGAAAATGCAACTTTGGAAATGGGGAGTCATGTTCAGGAGAAGGGAAATCTGCGCAAAGCGGCTGTCAGGGTTCGAGCCCCTGATATACCTTAAGTACAGACCAAGGTGGGTGTAAACTCCCATCATTAGCTCTTTTAGTTCAGTTGGTTAGCTGTTGGTCTGCAGCCATCCTGACAGCGGCGCTTTGTGGGAAGTGATTTTAGTTAACGAAAATGAATTGTGAGTTGGCGATGGGGACACTCCTTTCACACATTGCCGTCTCAAAAATCCTCATCCAGATCTGTCAAGCTCGTTTTCAGCGACTGGTCGGCAATTTGTGTAGATCGTCGTTCTTGTTGTACAAGACGAGTGTCGAAATATTCTCTGCTCTTTGCTCACAGACATCTTGCATTCCTTCTCTTTGTGTCAGATTTTTTGACATCTTTGACAATGAGGGGGTCTGAACTTTGTTGCGTCCACCTCCATATCATCGGGGTATTGGCTTCACGAGGTTGCAAAGCAGTGGTCGGCAGCAAAGCGGTGTCAGGTTTGTATCTTACGCAAATCGGCCCCAGTTCGCCTGTTTGCATTCTACATGACTCTGCGTCTCCAGTCACCTGTTTGCACACAGTGCAAATCAGTGCCCGGCCGCCTGTTTGCCCATTTGTGCCTACATCACCACTTAGCCTAATTGTGTCCATTCTTCTCTTATTAACCCCACGTAATACCACTGTCACTTTCCCCTTTTACTTCTCTTACATGTTTCATCTGCTCTCTTCTATACATTGTGGCAGTGTTATTCCACTTGTATATAGATCAGAGAGTAGTGGAAGTGACCTTAGAGTATTCTCTTAGGTTCATCTCCACTACACGTTAGTCTTCTCATGTCATATCATGCTCTTAGGTTTATCTCCACTACAGACGCATCGCCCATCGGCAACCGTACATAGTGTCAGCCCTAACACATGTCTCCTTGGTGGAGTAACTTCATTTGTTTTCAAACATCGAGTTGTACATTTTTGTACTTTTCGTAAATCGGCAAACCTAACCCTGGCCGGGGCCTGTTCACCGATCTGGCCTCCCATTAATGTTTGTCCAAGTTGACACCTGATTGCCCGGTCACTGTTGCTTTCCCTTTTGGTTCTGTTACGGATTTCATATATGTATACACATAATTTTTTTCCAAAGCAGCTTTCGTCCTAAATATCGAAGTCTAGTCATGGACCCGAAATTGGGATTTGAGATTGTGTTCTGGACATTTAGTCTATCCTTAGGAGATGAGGACCTGAAACAATTTTATCTTCTTAGATTCAAACAAACACTTGTCTGGAGGTGGGATGTTTCTCGAATTTTTCTGGTGGTAGGGACTTCGGGTCATGCGCTACTGGAATCCGGATATCAGGGAAGCAGCAGGTGGTGGATGAGAATGACAAATCCAGGTAAGAAGAACGGTTACAATGCTTGAATGAAAGAGTCCACCACCACCTACACTAGCTGGGTAAACTCTCACGACCAGAGCATCGAAAAGGTTTATCCTATGATGATTGTCAGAAGGAAAACTGATTCTAAGAGCCTGTTTGGCAACTTCCAAGTTTGAAATTTTGGCTGGGTTGAATTGGACGTGAATTGGACCCTAATCAGGCAATTCACGGTACCGTTTGGCTGCCAAAAATTGCAATTCACAAATCTGCAATTGCAATTCACCCTAGCCAGGATTCGAAAATCGAAATCGAGCCTTGGAGCTGTATTTCAATCCCAAATTTGTGATTTCGTTGCCCCGAGAACACCCGGACATGTTTCAGACTGCCCGATGATCAGCACTGTCTCCAACCAAACAGCTTCCCCACTCCTTTCTGACAATCATTGGAAGTCTCACCGGTAGGATGCTGTCCTGTCATAGAGACCATGTCTCTCTTCAGTCTCCCTCCAAATCCCTATAAAGCAGCCTCCTCAACATCCGTTCCCAATTTGTGCAGCAAACCATACTTAGCAATCAGCACTCCTCCCTCCCTACGACCTGCGACACGCGAGATCAATGGCCAAACAGAGCGCTAGTACGGCCGATTCGGGAACTCCAGCCAATAAGAAGGAACGGAAGACTGAAAAGGCCATCTGGTCGCCTATGGATGAACAGATTCTCGTCGGCACTCTTCATGCCATCTGGACCTCTGGGGATCGCCCTCAAGGTGGATTTCAAGGAGAAAGCATTCAATGATTGTGCAAGTTTCGGGGAAGCAGTCATGGAGGCATCAAGGATGCCAGCTCATATCAAAGCAAGTTTCGTGGGGTACGTCTCTCTTCGGGCTGCAGTTCAACGGGTTAAGGTGTTTGTAGCTTGTTGCGAAGTTCAAAATCTACAATCAATTGAAATACAAGTCGGGCTGGGGCTGGAATTCTGATTGCTATCATCCAGTTGTCCCTGATAGTGTTTGGAAGGAGTACATTGAGGTGTGTGCTTTGCTTTCACTTTTTCCACTAGTTCTAACAATTGTAACTGAATAGAAGAATCCGAAGAACAAGAAGTTCCGTGATCCTTGGTCGCTCTGGCCAAAGATGCTCGAAATGTGCCAGGACTCAGCGGCGACAGGGGCAGCAGCGATTGATCCTGGAGCAGAAGACTCAGAGTTGATGGAGGGTCATTCTATGACGGTGGAGGAGAGGGACAGACAGCTGGCACATGAGTGGGCTGCTGCTTCAGATGAAGAAAAGGTGCGTCTTTTCTTAGCCTTGCTCGTGTATTTGCTGAACTAACCCGGTCATCAAGGAACAAACCGATGTTCCTACTCCTGCCATCAACAGCAACAAGAAACGGCCTGCTGATCCCAACACCCTCTCTGCCAGACCTCCTAAGAGAATCAGAATGACAGGAGTGATGGGATTAGCGAGTATTGGTGAGTCCTTCACGGATTTCAATACCTTGCTCCGTCAAGGTTTGTCATTGCTGCTTTCTCTGTTCTGTTATTCAACGGGCGGCTGCAGGAGCATTCACTGATGGTTACATTCTTCCTGATCAGAAACCTCCCACTCCAGCTACTACCCTGCTCCAGGAAGCTTGCAATCTGTTCCGAATTCAATATAAATTATTTGTCGATTTCAGCATAGCGGGAGTCTTCGAGTTGTTCAGGGAACATCCTGCTATTGTCGAAGTTTACCTAGGACTTAAGGAAGAAGAAGCGGATGACAATAGGCAGGAATATATGTCTGATGTCTGTCGGAAATTTGGTGTCACTCCTGTCTAGCAATAGCTGCTTGATCCTCAAAATGTTCTTTACCCTCTCTTGAAATGCACTGTCTTTACTGCTTGAAATTGCCGCTGCTCCGAGTTTGTATCCTACAAAGTCCCTTCAAGTCCTCCGTCTCCCATTTCCTCTGCCTCTCTGCCCCGTTCTTTCTCTCCTTAGTACTGTGACCTCATACTGATCCCACATTGCCTGTGCAATTCTATCCCGCTCTGCTAATGCTTGTTGATACTCTGTACTGCTAACAGAACTTCTTCCTAGTGACCCGGCACTGCTGTTTCTGTTCTGATCCCGCACTGCAGCCTCTTGAATTTCTGCATCGAGGGTCTCAAGCTCGAATTCGTTGATTTCAAACGGCTCGTAATGTAGTATGAAGTTATGGATCAGACAAAGAGCGGGGATCAGAGCGGCCTAGCCAAAGAGTTAGATGGACCACACATGCACAGATTGAAGTTACAAACCTGTGTTTCAAACTTGTATTCTCGCATCAGTTCAAGGATGGCAAAGCGCCGCTTCATCACTCCAAATGCTCCCTCAGCTGCATTGTGAGCTTGTGCATGATGCAGGTTATACAATTCCTGAGCATTTGCCGGTCTGCTTCAAAATGAGCTTCTGTGACACTGAACTGGAATGGAGCAGGACAAACCTGAGATTTCCCTGATGCCATTCCTTCGGGTGGTACCGCACATTCCGATAGGGCATAAGTATATCCTCTCCTAGCCCAAAGCCTGCATCTCCCAAAAGCTTCTTCCCTGTTGGCAGCCGCAGTGAAGTGGATCGAGCTGCATGCCAAAGGGTACCGTCAGCTGCACCCCCTTCCCATCCTGCCACGCAGGTAACAACTTTCAAGTCGAATGAGACGGCTATGAGTGCAATCTGGGTGATGTTGCCGTTGTGATCTCCAAACCGTGGTTGATCTGCCGTGGGAACAACAGCTTCCAAGCACATCCTTGAAGAAAGGATAGAATTTCGGATTATCTTTGATCTCCAGAGGGATGGGGTATTGTGATCGACTGCTTTCACGTATCGCTTGTAGAGTGCAGGTTGAATCAAATGCTTGAGATCATCATGGAAATGCCTAGGCCCTTTATAACCCTGTCTCCTAGCTAGCAAAAGAAACATACCTATAAACCGTTTCTCCAGAATGCTGGAAGCGGCTTTGAACTGTTCGATTGCTAGCAGCTTTCCTAACCGTGTAAAGAAATATAGTGAGCTTTTCACCTGCCGTCACCCCGCGACTGTCCCTGAAACCAGTATGCTCCACCATCTTTTCCACCATCCGCTCAATTCCAGTTGTATGCTAGCTAAGGTGCCGAAGAGGGGGGGAACCTCTCGTCAAATGTCTCTTGTCTGAAATTAAGGTTCTGAACACCTCTTGCGTTGGTGAGTGCACATTGGATCTCTCGCTCAGTGTGTGTATCAAGAGCACTGGTAGCTTCATCCAGGAGCAGGATCGGAGGGTTCTTGAGGGTCCTAGCTATGCTTATTCGTTGTTTCTACAATCATTCATTAATCAGAGCATAACTTAGGTGCTCCAAGATTGAAAGGAGAAGGAACGCAGAACGAACCTCGCCGCCTGACTATCGGATGCCCCGTCCCCCACAATGGTAGAATGCCCGTCGGAGAAAGATAACACACGATCGTGGATCTGTGCTGCCTTGGCGGCAGAAATGATCCTGTCTTCGTCCGCTGTTGGGTTACCGTATCTGATATCTAATAACAATCCATCGGACTTGCTCACCTACTCCCCGACGCTAAAAGAACAAAAGCAGGATACGTACTATATCTCACTGTTTCATTGAACACCATCGAGTCTTGTGGGACCACTCCGACCTGAGAGCGGAGTGAATGTTGGGTAAGGGAATGAAGATCATGGCCATCCTAACCCTTAAACCTCAGCAATCAGACACTAAATGGCACAAAAACCGACTGACGATCTTGATTGACCCGTCAGTGACATCATAAAAGCGATACAACAGCCTGAGGATCTGACATTCTCGCCACGTCGGCATCATTCACAAAAGGCAGGGAAAGGACGCACGGTGCTTTTACCTGCTCCACTCTCTCCCACCAAGGCGACAGAGCTTCCGGCGGGGATCTTAAAGGAAAGGTTATTAAGTGTCGTACGTTTTCCATCGTACGAGAAAGAAACATTATCTACGATCCACAAAAGGGACAGTCAGCATCGTCCTTGCTGTTGGCTAGGAGGGGCTGAACAGACCGAATTCAACGGCTCCTATCACTTGCATTTCCGGTGCACCAGGCGAAACTTTGATCTCTGGCTCCTCCTGTTTCACGAATTGAACGGCCGGTCAGTCAACGCCTGCCTCCTAAGTCGAAAAGAGTAGAAAAGTATGGAGATGAAACATTGAGGAAGAAAGATGGACGAGTAAGTGATGAGGCGGATGAGCCCTTCAACCTGTTGTTGTCCAGTTGCAACGCCGTAAGCAACGATGGAGCAACCGGCGAGCAGGCCAGCGGAGATGATTATGTTTTGAGTCAGATTCAGAAGCTGGAGACTCGCTATCCTTCTTTATTCAGCGGAAGGGTGGTCGGAAAGGAGGGCACTTACAATGGACCTCATATTCGTTTACCTGGCACATCATCGATGCTTCAAGTATCTATTGCTTTCGAACCTCTCGGCGGTGAAGTATTTCACAACTTCCCAGTTCATGACGGTGTCGGTGTGTCTACAGGTGCATTGTCAACAAAAATACGTCATGGATATAAGAGGGAAGGGAGGAATTGGAGAAATGGAGAGGCAGGGAAAGGAGATATGCGGACTACATGGCGTGTTGATGCTTGTCACTTTCTACCTGCTTCATCAGTTTCTGCATCCTGTGCTTCGCCAATGCCCTGGACGAAGCAATGTAAGAAATCAGAACGGCGAGCATGAGAATGGCAAGTATGGGATCAAAATGGATGGCCAGGTAGACGACTGAGACCGTTAGCCAATCTTTGATCCTCCATGGAGGCCGTACATCTGAGGCAATCCATTTTCCCCATGAAAACAGCCGCTCAACTGCTGCATTTGAGCCTGGGATCGCAAGATAATTCCGAGCCATGCGTTGACATATCGGATAGAGAGATCCGTTCTCCTACAGCAAGAAGACAGTCAGTCATGCAAGGGGTCCAGTACAGAAAAGGCTTACCTTCCAAAACCCAAGACTACTGCCTGAGGCTGCATCTGCCCTATTATTAAATTGATCATACTCATGCTTTACTACAGGACAAGTGGTCACTTCATCATCTGAAAGCGGCTCTAACTCATAAGAGGCCAACTGGACACGGCTGCGTGTGGGGGGAATGGTTGGAAGCGGAGCAACTTGCATATCCATATTATACTTCCTGGCTTCTTGCATGTACTCTTGCTTGATGGCACCTTCTGCATGCTTGTAATTTCAGGAGAAAACTTTGAGAAGAACTTGAGTCGGTATTGTGGTGTGAGACCTGTGCGATATGATGTGAGTTTTTTAGAGTATTATGCAACATAACTCACCTGTAGCTAAGATATAATTCTTCTTGGACTTCATTGGCTTGTAATACTTGTTCAGTTTTGTGATGCTCGCTTGACCGCCGTGTGGATTAGTTGTTTGGTAGGATCATTGATGACCTTGACGAGGGATTTATGGAGGCGGTAGAGAGTTGGCAGAACATCACCAAGATGGGACGAAGTGCATTGGAGTATCATTGTTGCATCCAAGAACGGCTAGAAAAGGTTGGAGCGTGTCACACAAAAAATGAGGAATAAAGACTAACCTTCAAAATGTTGACTACCATGGAGATTTCTTGCCACTCACTGATTTTGAGATCATAGCTACCGAACTGCCGATGATGTTTAGAGCAGAAGCTGTTGAGTGCCTGGATCCAGGATTCAAGTCAGTTCCATACACCCAAACCAAAAGATTAAAAGAAGCTTGCCTTTCGAATCTGATATGCGCATTCCAGCACTCTGAACTCTGAGTTCCATCGAGTCTGGTTTTTCTTTAATGGTTTCAACCCATATAGGGGATCATCGTGGTTATAAACAGCCCGAGATACCTTCAAAAATGCTGATTGTAGTTCCGATGAACGTCGAATCATTGCGGACAGGGTGAGAACCTGTCAGGAACACAAGTCACTTTTCGGATCATTATGGCTGCCGGCATACCTTTGCTCGAGCCGCTCGAAATGACACGGTCAGTGCAATGGCCCCCCCTGTGACATCTTCTATCTCAAGCTCCATCTCATCCCAGCCCAACTCCAAACTCGCAATTGAGATGCTGTCATCATCCTCATCCTTGTTATCATTGCAAGCTGGAGCTGGTTCGGTGTCATCGGGATCTGGAGCATCTAACGGGATTGCTCGTGTTGGCCCGTCGGGTTCAGGAGCAGCTCCTAGTGAAGCAAGTAGAGCTTGTGCGGCAAGATTGATGACATAAAGTGCACATCCGCTGAAGTTGTGCGTGTCATCCCATCCATCTTGCCGCCCAAGAATCGCCAGTTCCGGACCGAGGTATGTCAACGCAGACAATTCGTTCGAAGCATGATCACAACCGATATTCACTATAAAAACCTTTAGCCTTGTATCCAAATTATAATCACAGAACCAAAATGAACATACTCAGCTTGTCCAGAATCCTTCTATCTTGACAGACCTTCGCAATTTTTTTGGCAAGGACCAAACCAGTCGTGGGGTTGCGCAGGACCGAGCACCGTAAAACTCTTTCGTGCTTGATCCAATCATCATCGATGAAATGCCCAATTATCCCAACGATATGGTGCAGAGATCCATTGCTTGTCCAGCCGTCAATCTCAATGTGGATTGCAGCTGGATGTGCCTGACACCAGCATCATGTAAGAATGTGCACACAGACAAAGGAAAAGCAACATACATCAATTTCTTCTTGCATGCTCTTTTTCAGCGTATCGTACAACCGTCCTGACCACTCCTCCGCCGCAGTCGACCCGTATATCCATAGTCCAGCCCTCGCCAATTGGAACGCATCTCTCAGTTCCTCTTGATCAAAGATCTTGAAAGGGTGATCATGCCGCACCATCCACTGAACAAGCTTTTGAAAGATTTCGTCGATTTGGGGTATGGTGACACTGACTGGGATCTGTTGGTGACCGCGTAAAACAGAAGGAGGTAGTGCGGGGAGCTCCATGTCGGCCTTCTTTCGCTCCCGACATCTGTGAAGATGATTATTCATATTTGAGTATTGGTTACCCCAAACTCTGCGTACAGATCTGACAACAAATAAATGAACCAACATGACCCTCACAAATGAACATCACCCACACCCACACAACTTGCAGTAATAGACACATGGATTGCTTCGTGTTCCCTTTGGATAAATCGGAGACTGCCCGTCATGCTGGCAAGTCCATCAGAAATGAATGTAAAGAAATCTTGATGAAACACATACCCTCCAAATTAAAAAACCTCGACTTTGCCCTCCCCACGTGTGAAGTTCTTCTTGCTGCGTTTAGCCTCTCTTTCCTCGCTGATTCAAAGGAAGAAGCTCTCCAGAACTTTAACGAACTTAAGGAAGACGAGGGGGAGATCTGGATTTTCACAGATGGCTCGAGGACAGAGGAAGGGGTAGCTTGTGGCCTGGCTATGACGAACCCAAAGATGGCGGCAGGGTATAGGCTTAGCAACTACGATGACAACACAGTTTTCGAAGCGGAACTCATGGGCATTGATCGCGGCCTGGTGTTGAGCATCGCGCTCAATAACTCACGAGGAACACTTTCCTCGGTCCGTATATTCACGGATTCCCAGGCAGCAGTCAAGAATTTGTCGAAAAAACCCAAATGCAAACCGGGAATTGGTATTGTCCTCAACATCATTAAATTGGCCATCAAATTTCGAGACCTCTTCCCGGTATGCTCGGTCTCCCTTCACTGGATCCCTGGGCACAACAACATCAAGGGCAACGAACTCGCAGACACAGCCGCAAACAAAGCCACAGATCCAAAATCAGCTCAAGGTCACATCAGAATCCCACGAAGCCCCTCCGCTCTCAAAGCAATCATCACCACCGACAAATTCATCCCCAAGGTACCCGCCCCTCCAGTCTCTTCCGGCAAACACCACCGCTCCTTAGCACAGCACTTATCCTCCGAACAGACCTTCGAAATGCTAAAGGAAATGCCATGAGCACAGGCATCGATCTTCATCCAACTGTGATCTGGTCACATCTCTAACAACAACTACCTGCATCGAATAGGGATTGCGGAAGAACCGAACTGCGACTCCTGGGGCATGAGGGATACGGTCACCCACCTCTTTTTTGAATGTGAGGAGCATGAGGACGAAAAAGGATGTTCGTTTCAGATCCCTGGGCGACCTGCTGAGCGAACCGGAGGCGACGCAGGCGGTATGGGAATTTATTAGACGGAGCGGGAAATTCAAGTTATGGATCACAAGGGCGCAGAGGGTTTTGGATAGAAGGAAGGCAAAAAGGAAACACACGGCGGAGTCAAGAGGAGAAAAGGATGACAGCAGGGAGGATTGGGAAGATTAAAGACAACAAGTTATGTCCAGATTTTTCACTTCCGAACTGAGGCACTTTTTGCAGGAACCCAACGTACGACGGAGGTCGGAACTCTTTTCACCTACACATGGGTCCCCAAGGAGGAACACAATCTGCCATTCAGCATCTTCTAAGCATAATTTACCTCACACAAATAGCCATCGCGATTCAGTAACCCCCCACTCGGTCTTTACTTCTACCAGTCCCATAACATTATAAGGGGATTGTTGGGGGCCTTTTTCTTTACACATTACACGTATACTTCGCTTAGTTAACCCATTCATGGCCAATTTCGCCTCGTAAACTGTGTTTCTTTTCAATAATGTGATATCCCCCAGAATGTAGAGCTACGTTGACTATAGTCTGACAGCTCTGAAATATGATCACAACAACAACAACAACAACTCTCATTCCTCGTCGCTTTCATCGGAAGCTGGACCGTGAGCTTCTAGTTCAGCTCGTATTTCGAGTACAGATTTGCGGGAGTATTTTCCTCTGGTTCGTTTGCCCATGGATTTGGAAGTCGTACTCAACACTGTAGACACCACTCCGCTCTGTGTGATAGGCAAGTCAGTACCTACAATTGATGTCAAATGATAGTAGAAAACATACCTTCCGAGTCTTTCCTGATGTCGGAGTTGACAGGCTCGTCGTCGAGACAATAGCTGTGCATGTTGAAAGGTTCTACCGGACAATTCAATGAGCCATGATATGAAGAAACATTGTATTGGTCACATACCACACTTTCAACAGAGGTCCCTCCACACAGAGCGGTTACTTGTGTATTTTTGTTTGAAGTTCCCGTGCATGCAGCCTGACCATACACATGCACACTCTTAACACTCCCTACCCTTAATCGAATTGAACATGAACAACTTACTGAAGATCCAATCTCAGGGCCGCCAGGCTGTTCGCCATCGGCAGCAACAATGCTGCTCCCTTGACTAGCTTCCTTCTCTGCATATTCCTCTTCGAGTAGTGGAAGGTCTTGTAACCTTGAAGTTTCTGGAGATTTGCCGAACGTTGGCTTGGGCTGAAATGCGAGTCGAATACGAGGTGGCAGCAGGACAGGCGCGTTGTCATTTGTCGAGAGGTCGTAGCTGTGAAGATGATTGGGGCTTCTGCCGAGTGTCAAATGCTGTGAACGTGAGCATAGGAAGGTGGAAAAACTCTTCTTCTTGTGTGAATGCGACGAAGCACGCAGTTCTAAGCCGTAATACTGAGTCACTTCTGAAACTGAGCTTGTTTTGGCAAAAGAAGTCCGTAAGACTGTATCGGCTAGTGTGGTCTTCTCAGTATCAGTGTGGGCTCAACAACTGTTTGTAACAGTTTTGTTAGTACAGTTTCATCCATACTGAACTGTATTGGGCGGGAGCGCTGGCTGTAACTAGGTGGCCTGCACCGTATTACTTATGAAAAGGGGCCATACTTGCACGATGCACCAGCCGCAGTAACCTCCCTTTTCCGTTGTACTATACAAGCTGGGGGGGCCCTCGTCCATCTAGTTTTCGCTGGTTGACTATACTGTTAAGAACATGCTAAGAGATAATCAGCGATTGAGTGCTCATAACACTTGTTTGAAAACTACATAGCTGTTAAATTGGTAACAGGCACTCATGGCTTCAAGGGTGACAAAATGTGAGGGAACAGAGAATCAAACCAACACCAAAAGCAAATCATGTCACATTCTCACCATAACACCAACTACACTATCAGGCAAACTCTTTGCAGTGCAACTTATTTTGAGTAGGCAAGGAAAGTCTTGCCAAAAGTGGCAAAGTAGGTCACTTGACTCAGTCATCCTATATATCCTATCCTCTACTCTACGATTCATCAGTTCTTGGCATGAGTCATAAGACACACTTTTGAGCCCTCACACCGCCCTCACCATACACAATAGAATGAAATGTATTATACCATCATATTCCATATGCTTTCCCCCCTTTCTGAACCTGCAAGGAAATTTTATTTTGAAAGGGTTGAAAAATGTGTTTTTGTGCTGGACTCGAACCCTGACAACGGTCACAGTAGGGTTCAAGGGGCCATGCCCCTTGCAAGTGGGTGAGGGGCCAGAGGGACGGAGGCCGTTGACACACTTGTGAAGACAATTATTTTTTGTCCTTTAAGCTTTGTTGTATATGGTTCGAAAGGTGCTGACATGCGTATTCTGGTGGTATGCTCAGAATTTTGGTGGTGTTGTTGTGGACCAAGAAGTCACTTGAGTCAGTAAGGAAAACATTTTTTTTCGTCTTTCAAATAGGCTTTGCTGTACACGGTTCGAAAGGCGCCGACACGCGTATTCTGATGGTATGCTCAGATTATTGGCAGGTTTGTTGTGGGTGGTGAGGGAAGTGCTCAAAAAGTACATGCGTGAGTCATGCTAATAACCCGTCGTGCTTTATATATAAGGACAATCCAAAGCAGTACTCCGTGCTCGCCTGAGTGACGACTCAGAAATCGAGGGGTAAAACAAATTCATTTCACCATGAGACTGAGGGCATGCAAGCAGGTAAACGGACACAAAAGCATGACGGAGACCAGGCTGTGCCGAAGCGACGCACATAGGCACATAGAAAGGGAGATGTGAAACTGAAGAGCGTGGAGGGAAGTAGAAAACGGCTCAATCATGGAAATGAGGTCAAGAATGCCCCAAGTCCATTTCTTGGCAGCGGTCATTGTGGCCCCTTTCCTCTTCCCGTTTGGACTAGGGGCTGCATGAATGTCCGTTCTACCCATGAGCCTTCTCGAGCTTGAGCTTTCAGGACCAGGATTTGCTGGTCGCAGCGGGAAGTGGTTGACAGTAAAGTTGTGGGAAATGCGAAAGCTAATGGTTGACGCATCCATGGTCGAATCTTTCAGCAAGGAGTTGGTCTTCAGTTGCATGTGGAGAAGAGTCGGCGGGAGACCTGTTGGCTTCTGGAATGGGCTGGATACTTTTCGTTGCAGTGGACGACGGATCGGGAACAAGCGACTCCAGAAGCCGTCCTTCGGAGAAAGATGGTAGAGTTTTCAACACCCGAAGATTTGCGTCGTCCAGGACCCAGGGGTGTTGACAAGCTTCTGCAATGCTCATCCGCTCGTCTACCCTTTGTCTGCATAGCCGTTGGAGGAAGTTGTAACCTGTACATCACTTTAACACTCGCAGCAATGTATCAAGGAGATCTGTCATACATTTGGGAGAAGTACCCGCCGGCAAATCCTTCCACTTTGGAACACGCCTCTCAAACCGCGTAGCGAGAGGTACGTCTTGCCAACGAAAACCTACATCGCAGATGATCAATACCTACAGTGGTGGGAAAGTAAAAAGGAGGTCCACAATATCCTTCCGAGTGACTGCCGAGTTTAACTTATGTGCTCATCAGCAAAAACGTCATCGACACAATATTAACGGTCACCTTATCCCCGTAAGCTTGAGTATTGTAAGTATTCCGTTCCCGACTTTGCTCTCCATTACATACGTTCCATTCGACGACGTATCCTTCAACCAAACGTCCCCATTGAGATCTATCCAAATCGCGCAATGGAAATTAGAAATAATCTTCGCGTCCAAGCAAACGTAATTGTTTTTTGCTCTTCCAATAGTAAGTCTCTCTGTCGGAGGCTGGTTGAAAGGGATGGGGCGGCTGCAAAGGGTTGGGCTGGTGGGCACCATTCTATCCACCATATCGCAAGCACCGCATGAGCAAAGTAAGGTACTTGGAGAATTGAGCAAGAATGGGGCGCATACTCCCCAACAATCTATTAATGTCTTCCAATGTTAGCTTTATGTCGCGTTAAGCGAAGGAGGGAAGAAAAAACAGACCTGGAGGTAAAGGCTTCAGATAGCCTGTATCATCACCGTTCTGCGTCGCCTGCTGAGTCGCCTTATGCTCTTCTTGCATCAAAGGTACATGATGCTGAGAACTTTGAGCGCCGCCATAGGCACCTATCTGCGAATTGTTGGGAGGACGAGGCCCAAGCTCAATCGTCGAAGCGTAGTCGGAGTTTTGAGAGGGGGAGGAAGCGGAGACAACGTCGGCAGGATCGACAACCTACAGATAGTCGTTCATGTATGGGAAGAGATCTGTGTATGGGAAGAGAGATCGTTGGGGAAAATCAATCCAGAAGCTCGTTCTTCTGAAAAACTCTTGTATTTCCTCTTCATCATATATAGAGCTACGTTGACTCAGTCTAAGCGCCGTGACATACGACTCAATCAACCAACAACCATGAATTGCTGCGGAACAACTCTTTGTCATGTAAAGCTAGAGCTTGGTTCCTCTCGGCTCCAAGTTGGAGCGCGCACAAATCGCCCAATGGATCGACAGGCATCTTGTTGCGGTATTCGCACAACGCAAAATGCTGATTGCTCCAAACGATCAGCGAAATACGTGCCAGCTCGTGCAAAAATCATTAGAAAGTACTCACTGCGCGTATCTCGGATGGGCTTTTGTTGTTAAATTGAAATCTACACTCTGCAACACATTGTTGGAAACTGACAAAGTTGTTGGTTGTGTCATCCGGGTCATAAATTCTTCCCCCGACTACCGTTGGATCAGAAACAATACACTTGGTTGGATCAGACTGACCAGATTAAACATAAGATCCTTCCGGGAAAATGAGAGGGGTGTCGAAATGCTGAATTCAGGTTAATTTGTGTCCAACAACAAGGAAAAAAACGAACAGAAACATCTTCGCCTGCATCGTGCCATGCTCTCAAGATGCCGACAGGACAGATCACACAATGCCGCAAACTCCAAAGATAAACTTGTTCGCAGGGATTAAGGATGACGTCATGGGACAGGAGTGCATCGTGCATTGAAAGCTAGTTGATCGTTCCATGCACCCAGTGAGAAAAAAGCAACGACAGACGACAGAACTCAAGTTAAATCAGATCTCTGTAACCGAACGTACCTCAACAGCTAGGTTAAGCATGTCTCCGAGCAGACCGCTCTTTTGACCAGTTTCCTCTTTCTCTCCGCTACCCAGAGCCATCGCGCCAGGAATGCCGATATTGCCTCTGAGATGACGTGCATGATGCTGAGAACCGTGAAGGCCGTCATGAGCACCTATCTGCGGGTTGTTGATTCTGTTCCCTTTCACTCCATTCACCAGACCTGCAATCTCAGCGGAGGCAGACTGTTGGAGCCTAAGGTCACGATTAGTCACTCGTCGCGGAAAGAGGGGAACAATCAAATTGGCGAGGTTGATGCGGTAAGGCAAGTCTGGGTGAGAGGACGCGGAACTATTGGCTGTATTCGCGCCTACGACCACTGAGCCGGTAAGGTGCGGTGAAGGGATGGAAGAAACCGAGGACAAGCTGGGTGAACCCAACATGCCAGAGTTCCTGACCGTAGCTGCAGCAATTCTATGCGTCGTCTTGTGGTGCTTGGTGAATTCTAGCTCTTTTACAGGCAAGCAGAAAGAGGACCCAGAACATTTAAATTGGTTCTATTTAAATTGGTTCTGCATGGATGATCCGCATACGGTGGATCAAATAGCCATTCACGTAAGGTGGATCAAATGGCCATTCACATAAGGTGGATCAAATGGCCATTCGCACACCAAAATGATGATCCAGAAGGAGGGAGAATCTGTTGGAAAAGGAGAGTTTGCCGGCGGGACACCATCGTAGACCTTTGCGAACATTGAAGGGATGGTAGGCTTTCGGAACGGAATAGTCTACCCGTTTGGGTTTCCGTTAGATGATGGTATTGAAGTGTTTCCACTTCTTCGGATAGTTCCAATCTCGTAGGCAGGGGCAATGATGCTGTGGAGAGGATGTCTGATAATATGCCAAAACTCCTTGAGAATACGGTAGGAACCTCCATCGATTTCAGGTGCGGATTTCCTGCGTGTGCTACGACGAGCTCCTCAGTTGAGATACTACCGAAGTCGATCGAATCCGAGACTGAATCAGAGTGACACGAGGAGGGGGATGCGCTGCCGGAAGCAGGGGTTAGGTTGGGATGTAGTGCGTTGTAAGCGTGATGGAGGAGAGAAGCTTTGTCGGCATTCTCGAAGGATGTTGTGTTGTTGTGGACAAGTGGATGAATGAAATCCGATCCAGAGTTCCCTTTCACGATTGTTGCTGCTGTCCAGAAGTTGTTCCGATTGACGTTGGAGAGGAAGTTCCGCCAACCTTCGTGTTCTTGAGTCTCCATCTTTTCTTGGTACCGCCCCAAAGCTCTTACCTACCTATTTCCTCACCTCAAGTTTGCGAAGAGGTGGTGAACGAGGGAGCTATCAGAGCTGAAGAGTGCGGTATCCACAGTCGTAACAGGCTCAAGAAGTACGGGCTGGAGGAGGATTATTGAGAGTGGAAGAGAGTGGAGGCAGGGTACTAGGAGAAGGTTATGTCCCAGAAGGCTTGTTGTTGTTGTTGTGATCATATTTCAGAGCTTTCAGACTATAGTCAACGTAGCTCTACATTTGGGGGAAGTCACATTTGGAGAAAGAGAAGTATCTAGCCGAAACAAACTGAACGATGATAGTGTGCCGGGAGGAATGAATCAGCTAATTGTGTGTAAGGTGTAAGTAAAAAGAAGCCCCCTGAATTCCCCTTGAAAAGTAATGTTGTCGATGAGAGTAAGAAGCGGATGGGGGGTTACTAAATCGCGATGGCTATGGTATGAATGGTTGTAGTTTTCGAAATGCGGTGACGATGTAATGGAGTCCTCCTCAAGTATAATCGACTCTAGTGTTCAAGGCCATTGGTTTTCCTGGTATGGTAGGATCCTGCAGAAGGTGCCTTAGATAGGTAGAGAGTGAGATTAGACATAACTTGTTTTCCTAGTCTTCCCACTCCTCTCGCTCCTCTTGCTCTTCCCCTCTACTTTCCGCCCTCTTTTTCCTCTCTTCTTTCCTCCTATCCAGCACCCTTTGAGCCCTTTTGATCCATAAGCTGAACTTCCCGCTCTTCCTGATGAATTCCCACACTGCTTGCGTAGCCTCAGGTTCGCTTAGGAGGTCGCTAAGAGACCTGAATTTGATGTCCTTCTTCCTCAGCCTGCTCCTAAGTTTCTTCCTTTCGTCCTCGTGTTCCTCACTAGGGCTGTCCACCGCAACCGTCCGTACCGCTACGGTACTGCTCGGTAGCCCTATCGTAACCGTCCGCACGAGATTTTCCATGACGGTTACGATACGATTCGATTCACTCCATTCCACCGTATCGACCGTTCCGGCCTGGGATATTACGGTATGGTGCGGTTTACGGTGACCTGCGGTTCGGGGGGATGGGCCAATGACAGACACCTAGTGAGTTTTCACCCGTGGCGCTTGTTTTTTTTACTGAGGTGACTTATAGACTGCGACAGCGCAAAGACGGCTGCCAAACGACGTAGGCGCCGTGCTCCTACCCCGCCTTTCCCTCTCTTCAAACCCCACTTCTCTCTCCCACGGTCATTACTCGCTGCATTATTTATCCACCATATTCGCTGTCATTGGACAGGATTACGCGTTCCATATCATTCAAAATGGCGAGCACAGGAGACATAGATTCAGGAAAGAGCAAGAGAAAGAGAACAGAGGTGGACCTGGCTGTTAAGAATAATGAGGATGGGACGGCCATGAGTGAGGCAAAGAGGAGAAGAACGAAGAAGGTGGAGTGAGTGTTTGTTTATGAGCTGGTACCTGTCTCATGTCGCACTCTGCTTCAGGAATTCAACAATCCCGGACTACAACAAGCTGCAACTGATATTCAAAGCACTGCCGCGGCTTCAAAGAGATCCAAACCACGTAAGTCCAGTTCTTTTCTTAACATGTACGGAGTAGTCTGACAAGGTGCATAGAAAACTTCCGCACTCTTTAGAATGCTGCAACCTTTGATCGGTCAAGCGGACAACGTTGAAGAGGACGTCGACGAACCAATTCACCGCGCCTTTTCCCTCTGGAGCCCGACCTCTCTTCTCGATATGGGGGGCTTTGAAGGCGTCAGAGCCTTGCAAGATCTGTGGAGGGCTCTACTCAAGGTTACCCCGCTGCCTCCCAATCGTGGCCCGCTGGAGATCAATGCCCGGAAAGCGGCCATCTGTGCTGGAGCTGCGCGTGTCCACTTCATTTTGGTTCAGGAGGGATTGGCGGATGACGTTGGAGACGAAGAAGGATCGGAGTTTGAGCTGGAAGAGGAAGAGGTGTCGCTGGAGGATAAGGAGGTTGATCCTCGAGAGATTGAAAATGAAGACATTGTTCTGGTGATGGAGGAGAATGATAAGGTCGCTCCTGAGAAGAAGGGGAAGAAATCTGGAAAGCAGAGGTTGAGGGTAGGTACTTCTTCATTCACTATGCTGCTGCTTACAAGTTTATAGCAACCCGAGAGTAAGCCAACGACCGCTACCTCAACCTTCCAGCGTGTTCCAACGCCACCACCTCCGACTGCGGATGACAATGAAGTATGAACATTTTTAGCTTGTCATCCTTCCCGTCACGCTAATAATCTTCTTAGAGACGAAGCAGTCGGAGGAATCCTGTCTGGTTCTTCTTCGAGGAAACCCAGAAGAAGAACAGAAGGACGGGGTTGAAGTTTCTCGTTGCGAAGTGCTGCCATTGCTCGTGGGAATACCGGTTCTCTGAGACGGCGAAGGGGAACCTGACAACGATGGAGAGGCACCTATCAGATATGTCAGTTCATGGCAGGCGGACCAGGGACCACTTGCGCTTGCTCCAAACAAAGAAGGCATCTCGACAAGAAATCACGGAGGAGGACAGAGCCAAAGCGAGAAATGAGAATCATGTAGGCTTTCTGGCTGCCTTTCGGTCCTCATAACTTATGACAGACACAGATCACAGAGGTTGATGCTGAAAATGCACGTCGTTTAAAAAAGGGGATTGATGTCCTGGTCAGCGAGCAGCCTGCGAGGTTCGGGAATAATACTGTGAGTAAATCATCCGTCTCATATGTTGATAATAACAACGCATGTTGCCTGTATAGGATTTCTCCAAAGAACAATTTTTCAAGCTCCTGGACCGCTTCGTTGTCGAAACCGATCAGCCATCAGTATTGCCGAAGCGCCATCATTCCGCGAACTTCTTCTCTATTGCCAATGGACCATACCAATTGTCGAAGGCTGCGGGAATTCATCATCCACTGCTGTTAATGCTGAGTGGGTCCTCGGAGGAAAGGAAGCAGAAAGTGCTTTGGAGGATGAAGTGACCTTGGGACAGGGAAAGAAGCAGGCTGGAATGCCGTTTCTGAGTAGACAGACTGTTGGGAGAAGAGTTGTCGGCATGGGAAAGGGAACCATGGAGAAGTTAGCAAAGGAACTGCAGGTTCGCAGTTTTCCCATTTCTTTTATCCAGCCCTCATTGCAAGCATAGCAACTAAAGACAAAAGTTCATCTCTCACTTGATGCTTGGACATCTGAGAACAATTTTGCTTTCCTTGCAATTATAGCTCATTATATCAATGAAGCATGGGAGCCTGAAGAGGTTCTTCTGGATTTTCAAGAACTCGATGGACGACATACTGGAGAAAACATGTCTGAGGTAGTGATGAAAGTTGTTGATTTTTATGGTCTTGCGAACCTTGTATGTCCCCTCCGTATTTTCTACTTCATGATGCTAATGATGGCCAAGTTGGGAACTTTCACCTCTGACAGCGCTTCTAATAATGGGACCCTCGGCCAACATCTGGAAAAGAAGCTGAACAGCAGAGGAATTCCATTCAACTCACGTGAAAGATGGATACGGTGCTTCCCTCATATCATTCACCTTGCGGCTCTCCTCCTCCTTCAATCTCTCCAAGTATGGCCCAAAAATCACAATTCCAGCGAAGCGTCGACAGCCTCGGTACCCTGGCAAGAATGTGTAACCGAGAAGATGAATGAATTTGCGGAGCTGGAGGGGAAGATCGGCGAGGAGGTTACTGATGAGGAGTTGAAGCAGCTTCAAGGAGCAATCCCGAAGGTATGTAGCTCACTGCTCAATCTATTCATCTCATAATATTACAGCTTCGAGAATTCATCAAGTACATTCGTAGTTCACCCCAACGTGCTAAGAAATGGCTTGAGGAGCTTGAATCTGCGCTCCAAGAAGTTGAATCGATGTCTGAAGAGACCCTGCGCAAGTTGATTCTTGATGTTCGAACAAGGTGGGGATCGACCCATGATATGCTTGACTTGGCAATTAGATATCAACCTGCAATCCAGCGGTATGAAGAGAAGTATGAGCTAGAAGATAAGCTATCAGAGAACGAGTGGTCTGGTATCAAACTCATTTGTAACTGGCTCGAAATGTTTCGAAAGGCGACAATCCGAATGTCCACGACTTCAAAATCCTGTCTTTCTGCAACCCTCCTGGAGTACCAGGCCCTCCTTGTACATCTACGTACCTCTGTCGCTAACTTTCCTGCCAACCTGGATCCAATATATCGAGATGGCCTCGTTGCTGCTCATACCAGACTTGCGGAATATCACTACAGGAGTGATGATTCTCCATATTATATCTATTCAGCCTGTATAGCATTCCTCCTTATTCTAGAAGTTGTCTGACAATCTGGTCAGTCCTGGACCCTCGGTTGGGACCTTCATTTTTCAAATCAAATGCCTTCCAACGATACGCAACGGAGATTGAGCAACATAAACAGAACTTGCTCAAGCTCGATCGAGATCATTATTACCGCCCTCCACCTTCTCGACCTCGATCAACTACAACTTCTGCCGAGAATGCGCACTATGCTGCAGTTTTTGCCAATCAAGAACCAGACAGAGATGGACTTTCTGGCGCAAGTTTTGAAATGGATGACACTTGGATGTTGGAGCCTAAATTTGCATGGAGCCACCGGCGCCTGGATCCTGAAGAAGATATATATGCATGGTACAAGGTTCAGTCTTCAAGCAACCTTCCTAACTGGTCTCAGATGGCTCGAGATATCCTTTCCATTCCAGGTATGTCTTTCTTATTATCTCCAGTGTTCTAATTTTTTATGTTTTGCTGTGCAGGTTGTGCTGTTGCAGTTGAAAGGATCTTTTCAGGTGCGAGAGATACAATTGGGATCCGCAGGCATAGCCTGAAGGCGGAAACTATACGGGTTTTGATGGTGCTGAAAGCACATTTGAAGTTGGAGAGAGATCAGGAAGCACGGGCATTGCGAGCCGCAATTGCACAATTGGAGGCCTCACTACCAGTGCAGAAGTGATATAGTACGGGAAGCCTGACGGGAACAACATGGTATTTGCAACGAGATTTTGTCTATTCCCCCTTATCTTGCACCGTGGTACGTCGTAATACGGCTCATTAAACCGTACCGAATGCCCAACCGACCGTCTTGAGTTGTTCAGTTCGGTAACGTTACGGTGCGGTTACGATTCCCTAACCGCACCGACCGTAAGGACCCCTTATGGCACCGGTTCGGTACGGTGGACAGCCCTATTCCTCACATTCGAAAAAAAGGTGGGTGACTGTGTCCCTCATTCCGCAAAAGTTGCATGACGGTTCTTCTGATGCCCCGATACGGTGGAGGTAATTGTTGATGGAGGTGTGGCCTGAACGTAGCTGGACGAAGATTGACGCTTGGGCACGTGGCATTTCCTTCAGCATGTCAAAGGTTTGATCCGGGGAGAGTCGACGAGATAGAGAGTGGTGGTGCTTGCCGGATGGGGGGGGAGAGGCCTCTTTGGGAGTGAATCGATTTGTTGTGATGATCGCTTTGAGTGCGGCTGGGCTTCTCGAGATGACGATGTGTCCTGTTGCAGTTTCTGGATCTGTTGCACTGTTAGCTGCCGCATCCGCTAGCTCGTTGCCTTTGATGTTGCTGTGTCCTGGTATCCAGTGGAGGGAGATGGAGCAGGTAGGGTAAAGTCTTCGAAATTTGTCGGTTAACCTGTTGATGTTGAGGACGATGTTAACTCCTGGTTTGCACCTTGGTTTCTTCGACAGGTTTTTGATGGCTGCCTGAGAGTCCGTGAAGATGCGGAGGGATGAGACTGTTCCTTTGGAAATGTTGAGTGCCGTGCCTAGAGCTAGGGCTCGATCTATTCCCATGAGCTCTGCCTCGAAGATGGTGTTGTCGTCCTGGTTGCTGAGCCTATAGCCTGCCTTGCTTTCCGGATTCGTCATCGCCAGACCGCATGCTACCCCTTCCTCCGTTCTTGAGCCATCTGAGAATATCCAGATGTCCTCTTCCTCCTTTAGCTTCTTGAAGTCCTGCATGGCCTCTTCCTTCGAGTCCGCGATGTAGGTGTCAAATGGCGGGGAGTGACCTGGATGGGTGGCGTAGGCCGGAATGATTTTGAGATCCTTGGGAAAATTTAAGTGATCGGAGAGCAGGAGCGAGTTGAGTGGGGATCGATGCTTTTTTGGTGGGGGTGAGTTGAGCTTTCCTTTCGCGATCTTGCCTGCTGGGTTGGAATCGGGGAGGGAGAGTAATCTGAGCATTGCTCTTGTAGCAACTTTGTCGAGACGTGCCACTGCCGGAGGTAGATTTGAGTCGTAAGCGAGAGCAGTTGCTGGGGTGGTACGGAAAGCTCCAAGTATCAGTCTCTGGGCGTAACGTTGGACTATCTCTAAGCGCTCTGCTCCTCCGCTCTTTTTCCCCAAGTGATGGTCCCAGAAGGCGTCGACGATGTAGACGGCTACGAACCACGTGAAAGACCGGAGACCGCTGCCGCCCTTCAACGACAGGATGGGGACTTCGAATTCGACCATCAACGAAAGCTCTCCTCGTGAAGGAAGAGGAGCAAGCAAAGGGAGAGAAATTTTATTTATTTTTAACATCATTTCTAGAGCCATTTTTTATGTATGAGGCTCTCCTCGATGACCAACAACGCTCCTCCATCTAGAACAGAAAACATCCATTCCTTCCTGACCCTCCGCCTTGTTCTTCTCTAGCCTCCTCGCCTTCCCCACTTGCGAATCAAATCCATGTTTCTTTCCGTAGATACCTGCACGCATCCTATCCTCAAGACAGCCTCCAATCTTGCGCACTTCAAATTCTTCCTCCTGAGTCTCTGGGCGTAACGTTGGACGATCTCTAAGCGCTCTGCTCCTCCGCTCTTTTTCCCCAAGTGATGGTCCCAGAAGGCGTCGACGATGTAGACGGCTACGAACCACGTGAAAGACCGGAGACCGCTGCCGCCCTTCAACGACAGGATGGGGACTTCGAATTCGACCATCAACGAAAGCTCTCCTCGTGAAGGAAGAGGAGCAAGCAAAGGGAGAGAAATTTTATTTATTTTTAACATCATTTCTAGAGCCATTTTTTATGTATGAGGCTCTCCTCGATGACCAACAACGCTCCTCCATCTAGAACAGAAAACATCCATTCCTTCCTGACCCTCCGCCTTGTTCTTCTCTAGCCTCCTCGCCTTCCCCACTTGCGAATCAAATCCATGTTTCTTTCCGTAGATACCTGCACGCATCCTATCCTCAAGACAGCCTCCAATCTTGCGCACTTCAAATTCTTCCTCCTGAGCGCCCTTCTCATCGCCACCCTCTGATTTATGAAAGCAGGACATGTGAGGAGGAAGTGCTAGGCAGTATCCAGCTCTCCCTCCCCGCACTGTTCATGTACGCGCCTCCTGAAAAGGTAATCTCGAAACCCAAGTGCCTTGTCCTCAACGGCGTGATGACGGCGCACGTTGGTCTGAAGTGATGCCAGCGCAGCGTACGTATGACGACTGAGGAGGATTCGTCGCAAAGATTTGTGATCTGCTCCTGTGGTGGCATCGCTTCCCGGCACATCCCTCGTTATACCGCTAGCGCCGGAATGAAGAGAGGAGAGGCTGAACGGCACCCCTACTACCCTGGTTTGTTGGTGGATTGGGTGCTCGAGGACTGCAGATAGCTTTTCGGGGGGTAGTTTCAATCCTCCAGTCTTGTGAGATGAATGGTGTGATTGCATCTTGGTCTGGATAGATGGAGGTTGAAGAAGGCATGGCTCAAAGCCTCCCATACTTTATTTATTCTAGAAGGAACCTGTGAATGAATTGTGGGTGAGCGATTTGATTGTCAGCCTCCAATACGAAACAATATTGTACGGCAGAAGGATGAAGCATGAAATAGGTGGAGGAATCTGCTCCTCTTTCTCATCTGCCAATACTGCAACCTTTCACTTTCAACCGGAAGAAGTTCTCATCTTTATCGAGATAACATATGATTGAATGGGAGCATGCTTTGAGCATGCGATACAATTTGCACGGTGTGACCATGTTGCTTCCGATTCAGCCCTGTTGTGACTTACTTCCGTCCCTTAAGGATGGTTGACTACACCTGAGCCAGATACAGTAGATTTATTGAAAGTTAAAAGCCTAGAAACCAAAATTCTGGTCCTAGTCCAACGCACGTGAGTAAGTCACTGAGTCGCGCCGTGATCACCAATAGGCTTGGTACACGGGGAACCCGTGGCCCCGTGGGTTTTTCTGGGAGGTTTTGGCGCTCTGATGCCATCCCGTACCCGCCCTCGAACCCTCAAGGGTTTCCCCGTCGTTGCAGGGGCATTCCCTCAGGATTGCTGGGAGGGGACGGGAGCCAAAGGGTTCACGGGACACTGACGGGATGGGAGGGGCGATATCAATATTATTATCCATGTACTCTACTAACCTCTCTGCACAGTTCAATAATCATTAATCATTCACCTATCAATCAATCAATCAATCATCATGCTTCCCTCCCCACGCTCCGCCTCCGCCACCGCTTTCTTCCTTGCCGCCTCTGCTCCCTTCCTCTTCTTCCTGTCATTCTGTTTCACAGCTCCAAATAACTCCTTCATAGGAGGCATGAATCCATCCTGCTCCCAGAGCTTGAGCATCATGGCCGAACGAAAGACGGGGTCCGACAATTGATGACGCAAGAAACCGTCAGACGACCCCCTGAAAAAGCACGCTCAACATCCACCGAAGTTGCTAGCACCTTCGATCAATGTAAAAAACAGAGATGAATGAAGCTGCATACCTGGGACTGCCATAATATCCATGGCCATCTCGTGGAACTTCACACGGAAATGCTCCTTTGCGCGCTTCACCTCTTGCCATTGCTGATAGTGGTACTTGAGGCCATCCAATTCTGTTGTCCCAGAATCATCCTGCAGGGTCTTGATAGGCAACGGGACACCTTTGATAAACTCTACAAGGTAGTCGGCAGTGGAGGTATCGTCTGCATTGTCAATCATTGTGTCGAGTTCGTACAATGTCCAAGCCTTCTTTCGTAGGCATGGCACAGAGGTGGATGCCTGTGAGCAACGAATTAGGACTTAATTGTGGGAAGGAAAGTATAGAGGTTCCGGGTTGGACGCACAGAATTACCCGTTTCTGCTTTGTAATGCTGCTGCTGAAACTCCTGTAAGCTATCCATGGCTTCCATGATCCAAGCCTCTTCCCAATCCAATTTTTTCAAGTATGTAGCCTGGCGGTTGGGATGAAGCACTTGAGTATCTGTCAGTTTCAATGCTGAAATGTTTGAGTAGTGAAAACCTGCAAAGAGCCCATAGATAGATCTTCGAATCTTCAACTACTTTCAGAAAATATTTGTCCAAAACTGCCTGTGCAGTTGCAGCGCCGGCTTGGACAGCAGCGTGCTTGTCAGGGAAGTGGATTTCGCCATCAATCTCGTAAGTTTCATAGAGGCGAGAGAGATGGACACCGATATTATTGAAGAGGGGGATGACACTGGCTAAATTGGAGAAGTTGGCCCTCGACATCCAGTCTGTTGCCTGTTGGAACAGCTAAAGCAAAGTCTTAGCTTTTGGATAAAAAAAATAAACGGGAAAAACATACTTGCAGGGTCAGATTTGCTTGCTCCATAATTTCCCACTCCGTTCTTGTCAATCGGCATCGCTCAAGTTTTAAGCTCGGTTTACCACAAAGATTTCGCAATGCGTCCTTCAAGTCTATTGCTCGATCAATCATCGCACCTTCGCCATTCCAACGTGTGGGACAGGTTTTGACAAGGTGCACAGGAGGAGATAGAAACTTAAGAGGTCCTTCAGGATCCTCTTTTTTGGAAAGCGGCAACCTCGTCGTCAAGTTTGCTTCTAAGCCCATCGTTCAAGGCTGTCCTTTTGGCCAGATTCGCAAGCTATTTTGTTGATTTAAAGGACGGTGAAGGGTGAAAGACAATGCATGCAGTGTACCTTCGTGAGCATGAAACATGCCTCTAATTCTTCCTTCGGAGAACAAGTTGCTTTCGGAGCAGCCTCTTCCCGAATTAGATCAATTGCAGCCGCTTGTGCTTGCACTTCTTCACTTTGGTCTATAGCAGAAGCGTTAGATTGTTTAGACCAATTGGCTAAACCATACCTTCTAGTTCTGCTTCTTCAGTGAACCCCGACTCTCTCAGTTCTGCTTCCAATTGTGATAATGCCACTTCATCCGCAGTGATGGAAGTCCCAATGCCTTCTATGACTCGTTTCTTCGTAACTGGCTTCTTGAAACGACTCAAAAATCCCTGGACATTGCATCATCTAATCAGTCTCCCATCACATTTTACTGCCAGAACCGTACCTTTTGCAACCAAGTTGAGTATGTGGTCAAAGCATCGCACTTGCAAATCTGCTCTCCAGAGAAGCATCTTCGGATACTTGACCCTGTTTTCCATTGCCATTGTGAATGTATCGTTGTTAGACGCACTGTCGCACGTTGGAGCCATGACCTGCGCAGAATGTCAACTCTCGAAGAAAGACTCCATGAGCAGACTTGAACACGCACCGTCTCGCACACTTCATATGAATCCAATAAGCCATAGACCAAAGCAGCAATGTTATCTCCCGTATGTGAATCAAGAACCCTGTTCCTACATTAAATGGGTTCTCATAATGAAGGACTTTGTACCGAATGAAACCAAGAGCAACTTTCTTTGTATCTCCCCGCTCGCGGAAGTGAAGGTAGACAAGGACATAACTGAAGCCCTGAGGAGCTGTCCAGCCGTCCAGCGTAATGAAAAAAGTTCCCACGAGCAGCCTTTGACAGTTATTAGTATTGTATACAGGATTCAAACTCGGCACGTACTGAAATTCTGGCCTTCACCTTAGCGCGCACGTACTCCTGCAAGAATTTCGCATCCTCTACTACTCTGTGACGATCAATGTTTGGAACACTCTCTGATCCACCGTTCCCAAGCTTGAGGATCTCTTGGAAATAATGATCGTGTGTGACATTGAACGGACGAGCTGAAGTGGTGCACCAGAGAGCAGCAAGGACATGTCGGTATGTGTCGCGGTCCGTCTGGTCCATCGCGTTGACCCATAGCTGATTCTCGCTGACCACAAGTTTTGTTTGCTGACTCTTTGAAAATCCTTCGTCGCCCTGTAGACAGTCTTTTTAGATCCTTATCTAAAGCTCACAACGCATTTGTCGGCGCTAATTTGCAAGCCTTTGGTGCTTCCGTCATCGCCAACACGTTCATAAGTGTGGTTCGGGTTGGTCTTGCAGACAAACGTGTAGAAAATGCGAAGTTCTCCTGACTTTCTACCAGATCGCGTGTCCTTCAGATAGGTACCGCGACGAAGAATTGGGCGTTCGTGATAATGAAGATACGCTCGGTTTGTCGCTATTCTTTTGAACTTGGACCTTCCCCAGCGTTGAATATCGAAGTCTATTGTAATATCAGAAAAAGATTTGGATGGAGTCTCGGAAGAAGACCAACCAATGATCTCATCATCCTTCCAACCGTCAAAGCTGCTGTCCATCTTGAAGTCCACCCCTCGTGGTAGTTCCCGAGCGTGCTTTCAATGGGACCTGCGAATGGAGTCCCCAACATCATCATCTGATGAATCAAGCTCGATGGTAGCAATATTTTGAGGGTCAGGGGTTCGGCAGGGGCTCTGATGACTGGTGTCGGAATTCATCGAATCTTTCCGAGTGCGCTTGGACATGATGGAATACCAGACAAGAAATGAGTGCAAGTGATTGCCAGGAAATCAGTCCTGTTTTATAACTTTTCGCTTCTGGGTATGGCCGATAGAGGCAATCCTCTACCAATTGCAAGGTCAACAGAGCACACGGATGTGGTATGTCATCCCCAATGGACTCGTCCGAAGCAGGCACTGACATTTTTTGTGTTCCAGCAGCCAGACAGAAGCTGCCAATAGCCATCAACAGCACATTCATTTGCTGGGAATTTGAATGTTTCATTTATTTCTTCGTGCTGCTCTCATCGCAGGGACTCAAACCCATCTGCACAGTTCATTGAAGGAGGAGCACATTCGGTACACTCCACTTCAGAGAACTTCTTTGGAATCACTTAATTTTGCCAATATTCTCATCCGGGTTCTTTCAGAAGCAGATTGTACTCTAAGCTTTTCATAGCTCTTTCTCCTTTGCCTGTGCAGAATCGAGTGGAAGGCATCCAATTCTCTCTCCTGCTCACCCATGACATAAAAAAGGAAGGAATGACGGACTGTTCGAGGACTGTTTAAAATCTGGGGCTCTACTTTCAAGTTGGGACGGGAGTGAAGCATAGGATGAAGCGTGAAAACTTGTGCACAGTTGCTCGAGAAACCGTGCAACCCCACGGGTAGCCACGAGTTTCGAATTTGTAAATGTGTTTCCCGTCCCCTTCCCTTCCCCAGCAAGGATTTTCCCGCCGCTCCCGTGGGATCCCCTTAAGGGGAAGGGGATGGGAGGGTCACAGGTTTTGACGGAATCCAAAACCGTGTACCAAGCCTAATCCCCTGTCAAAAGTCCTTTCCTGAATTTCCCACACTTTCCTTGATTGTGCAACAAATGCGGACAAATATCTACGAAATTTCCGCATTTTTGGACTGACACGGCAACGCCTGCAGCAAAGCAAGTTCAGCTCTGGCTCAGTTGGGAAAAGTTGGAAAAATTAGGAATTTTCTGGGGGACTGAAAGGGGCTGGCAAGAAATCAATATTAATCAATGCTAATGTGAACTTCTCTGTTGTTAAGCGCAGGGAGGAGGGGGTTAGTCGTTCTCCGGCACGCTTCTATCGCCAACGCTTTGGACTTCTTTCACTGATTCCCTCGTCGAAGGCTTTTCGCAATCTGTCAACTGAGTTTCAACAATGTCATTTTTTATCAGTGGTACTAATCAGCTCCGCATCGCATTTGATAACAGCCTTCAGAGACTTTGCCGCCAAGTAGAACTCTGGTCTCGCAATGGTTTCCGGTAATATTTGAGCTTCGCTTGCATAAACTCAGTAAGTCTTTCTCTTTCTGCCAATAGTACTCTGCTGCAGCTGTGAGTAGGACATCTTGGACATTGATCCAGTTCACTGACAAAGCCCTTTCAGCTGGATCATCACGATACTATGTCCGTTGTGGTCCAGATATAGTATTGGAATGGCACAGCTTCCTGTTAAGGTAGGTGTCCTCCATTCTATTTGCTAGCCTCTGACCTATGTTGTTTGCCGATATAGACCTCTTATGATCTCTCGTTCACGTTTGGCCACAGCACCCGCCTGCATCCTCCGCTATGGAGGTTTGCTGGGCTATGGGGAAACCTACAGTAAAAGTCGGTGCCAAAGTGTCACTGGACTTTGCAGATTCAGTGATGTACTCAAGTCCACTCAAACTTGTATATGTGTGGTAATAAGCTATAAGATTGTCCTTCATTTCATGATTCGTGAGGTTCCCCTTCAGGACAAAGTCACATCCAGCAACTGTTGCCTCTTTCCGGTTGATTTCACGGAGTGAAGGCGGCTCACCTCGCATGACTCACCATGACTCCCATACGGACAAATGATTTGCTTCCGTATGGGAGTCATGTTTCGTGCTGTGATCCAGGGCTGCTATAATACACAGCAACACAAGTTGCACTTCTCCTAACGTTTTCATCCAGACTCCTTGGACAGGCAAAAACTGTCCCCGGTAATCTCAGAAGAGGCCACTTTCAAAAAACTAGAAATCACAAGGACCTTTCACAGGTATTGTACAAATTCTGGAGCCAGGCCGTGTCTTGTCCGTGGCTGTCCCACGACGCCCAAGATTGTGCAGAAAATTCCCATAGCCCAGCAAACCTCCATACTCCGTCAGTTTGCTCTGCCTCCTCATCTTGCCGCACGGCCTCCTCCTCACGTCCACAGAGATTCTTGTCTGCTCAGAAACTTTTCCTTACCTCGGATGGGAATGCAGAGAAGTGATGTGATATAGAGGAGATCCATTTAATCACTATCTACATTCAAACCCAGTTTATGAACAATGAAGCAGTCACGAACCACGGTCTAGGAATTACAGCAACAACTTCCTTGATATCTTCCACGGAAATGACAGCGAGGGAACCTTCAACAGCCGGCTTGCAGCTCAGAATAACAGAGTGGATGTCGCGCTGCTCGTAATCGCCGTACGGTCGAATGAGTGCCAGGTGATGTACGCTCGAAGCCAGTGAAACTTCCAAGAAAAAGCATACCTCACCATATTGCATTTCAATTCGCGTGGGCCCCATTGTTTCCAACCAGGGTACGGTTCGTCGTAGATACATAATATTCCGACTGATGCGTACTTCATTGAAAGGCCGCTCGAGCTCTTTCCATTGTGTGCGAACTCTCTCGCCGTTAGGAAGTTGCAGGTGCGCCCATTTCGTAAACCTTCCGTCCCACGTCAATGCGATCTCCCCATGGATTCGCTGTAGAAAAGCAGATACAACCGTCTTTTCTATGTCACTGCAAATCGAAGTTACAGAAGCTCGCAACAAAGCATATGAATTTCTCAGATCTAAAGCTCCTCGAGGCAGGGTACGAAGTGCGCTTTTCTTCATGAGCGTGGGGTCGATTGATCGTAAAGCTTGACATTGAGCTTGCTGGATGCATTGTCTAGACAGATTTTGGTATGGCCGTGAAGGCTGTCGAAGTCGTGATCCTAAAATGCCGATCGTTCGTTCGAGAGTCCATTGAGTGACGTAGATGAAAGGCCCAACTCTTCGTGTTTGGGCAACAA